>JAUMHP010000072.1:5662542-5673135 GCA_032361065.1 Enteromius trimaculatus | reverse complement strand
CTTTGTATTAAATAAAAACATAAAGAGAGTATATACTAAGTTATTGTTTGGACTTCTACTACTCATGAAATGTATAAATTTACACTTTAATTTCATACCTTCCTCCCTCCTATGTATCCACCAGCAGCACCAAAGCTCTTTGTGAAGGTTCCCATCATGACATCTACATCTTTGGGGTCCAATCCAAAATACTCCAGCACCCCTCGACCCTTAGGTCCTAATGCCCCAATACTGTGAGCCTCATCCAAGTAAAGATAGGCCTTATACTTCTTTTTCAGGGCTATAACTTCTGGCAGCCTTATGATGGAGCCCTCCATACTGAGTAAAAAACAGGTGAGAGTACACTAAACTTTGAAACGTGTTTTCAATCAATTTGATCATTAAACTGTCAAGTATGTAGCAATGTACTGTACATGTGATAACACGTTCCACACTTGAGAAAGCCACAGCAGTACAGAATGATGAAATAAATTCCAGGTAAACAAGAGAGTCACCTACTCACCTGTAGATGCCCTCCACGAGAATGAGGATTTTCTTCCAGGGTCGATGTGTTCTAGGCTGACCATGAACGATAGCATCTCTGAGCAACTTCTCCAGGCTCTGCATATCTGCATGTAAGCAAATAAAGTGTTTAAACTTGAGTAAAATACCTACATTTGACCTGAAGGTTTTTTTCCCATTAAAAATAGAGATTAAATGGCATGATATTGGTGATGTAAGCTACTGATTAAGTGTTTTTTGTTCATCAGCCATATGCAAACTATGTGGTATTTTAGGGTCATAGTGTAGTAAAATGTTACCGGTGTCTTTTGTCATAATTAAAAAACCCACAGCACATAAATTCAATACAAAGTGACACTTCAGTAATAAGCAGTCAGTGCTGCTGAAGTTTCCCCAAGCCTCTACAATCTGACTCAAGGGTTTCAAGGACCATTACCTACGTATTCACCTCAAGTTACTTTATCAATTTAGAAGCTCATTTACTAATCACTGACAGTCATCTATCCAAATTGCCAATTTAAATGATTCATTTGGAATAACACAGCTGAAATGCGAGGGAGAGCTGACCTTTCCAGTGTTAAAATTTGTATTCATAGTGTTTGACTGGACATTAACCAAAATGACAAGTCCCAAAACAATCCAGAATACAAATGGGTAAACTTCAGGACCTCAACTTTCAGATTTTAACACGGTTCAAGGTCTGTCAATCTTCCACTTAAAGAGTTGCAGAGTCATGCTTTGTGTGCACTGGAGCTGCACCATGTTCATTCTTTGTGCTGTTAAAGATCTATGAACAAGGACTAAGGGTGTTAAGACATACAGCTATGGTGATGGTAAGATAAGATATGTGTCTGTCAGTGTAAACTCACTATTGTGTTTAAAGACCCGGATGGTGGAGCCGGACAGCCGGGCTCCCAGTACCAGAGAGGCATGGTTCAACTCGTCACTGAGAATCAGACATCCCTGCGAACAGAACAAACTGTGTCAGATCAGTTTAAGAAAACGCATTTATTTAATCAAAAATAATTGTAGAATTTTAAATATTTTAAAATGTTGTTTATTGCTCTAGCAGCCATTACTCCAATCTTCATTTTTGATCTTTCAGAAATCATTCTAATATGCTGATTTGGAGCTCAAGTAACATTTCTTTTTTTATTCTCATAGTTGAAAACGGTCGTGATGCTTAATATTTTGATGAAAATCGTGATATTTTTTATGTTTGATTGATTGACAAAAAGTCCAGATAACAGAATTAATTTAAAAAATGAAATAGTTAATGCATCCTGGTTGAGTAAAAGTACTTCCTTACTAACTACTTAATTGAAAAGCAGTGTAAATAAATGTTATTGCATTTTTTAATTAGCTCTTAAAATGATGCTCTTTAAAAAGGTGTGTAAAAGCTTTTTTGCTGCTTCTTTAACCTCTGTTTTTTTTCATGCTTGACTTTCGCAATAATACACAAATCAGTTTCGATCGAGTAAATCCGGAAAGTCATGCATTTTAGTGCTAAATCACTCGACCTCTCTTGGCCTGCAACAGGAAGTGAGGTTGGGAAATCTCTGTGGTGCACTTGCAGTTAAGCACAAGTTTCCTGTGGCGATTTAGTTATGCCTTATCATGTGCATTCCATTGTGTGGGCTACACAAACTGTTTGAGTTGGAACCGGTGGTCTATCTGTACCATACTGTATAATCTCCTCCCTCTGCACTGGTGATAAAATATGACACATCCACCCGGTGTGCTTAAACCAACAAAGAAAAACATTCACACGCCAGAAACTTGTGTATTAATTAAACAAGCACTGACAGGTCAAGGCGGGATCCGCCTGTGCTGACACTCCTATGAATTTTGGGTGTTGTCTGGGTGGTTCATCACAGCAAGAGATAGGGACAGAGGAGCTGGCAAAGCAGAGAAGAGATAGCGATGAAACAAACAGTCTAGCGCTACAGACCTTGCCAGCTAACGCAGGAATGTTCATGGAGTTGGTTGCAAACCCCATGCCGAAAGCCATAGCCGACTCTACTCCCAGGAATGACGCCACCAGTTTCTCCAACTCTTCATGCCTGTTGAGGTTGCCTAAGCAAATCACACAAATAAATCAGCTAATGCAAGCAAACATTCGCTTATTATAAATAGTAGCTAGAGAAGCAACACCTGTGTTTATTTTAACAGTAATATCATCCTAGATACTCCTACATAAGCCCATATAATAACTCGATTCAAAGATAGCATGAAATGGAAATTTTGCACATTATCTATCATTTGGTGAACCCTTCATTCATGTTTTGTATTTCACATGTCACAACCGAACCATTCAGTGAAAACAACAGATTTCTTTCATTTTAATTCATCCATCCACTTTACACCTGCCCCTTTCTTACAATCCACAGAATACTAGTATTTAACTGATCTGCCTATATCTGAACAACAACCAATAAGCAAAACCAAGCCTCCTGCCCAGTGTTGCCAAGTCCACGGTTTCCATGTGGAATTTGTTTAATTTAACAATGGTTCCGTGGCTTGTTTTTCATGTCCACGGGTTAAAGTGACCTAAAGAATGTGATACTTATCCCATGGAATGCAAATTCAATCAGGATAACCCCACCAAAAAGTTGTATATCATATGTATTTTTTTTATGAATAGCAATTAGGAAGGTTTTGCTGTGAAATACTGGCAACCCTGCTCCCGCCCAGAATTGTTCTTGTTTTTCTGTTATACTTGAATGTAGGACTCTCTTTTCAGTGCAACACTTTTTACTTTAACCAACACAAAATATGCTGTCAGTATTGGAGACAATCTGACAGCGTTCCCGATATTTGAATTAGCTAACATCTTTAACTAGCATGTTTAGCTTTAGCTGTCACACAGTTTATCTGGATCAATTCTCTCAGAAAAGTTGAAAACGTATAAAATCAAAACTGAAACATTTTTACATTCCACTATCCTGCGTATCACAGTTTTTAACAAAAGACGCTTTCTTTTTTTGCGACTGGCTCTTAGTTCTGAAGTGTGTAAGTTGAAACTCTCCAGTGTGTTCTGAGTGGATTTTAGGTGGTTGAATAAAACATCCTTCCAAGTTTTTAATCTAAAAGTAAACCGTGTATAAAGTTACTGTCTCTCAAAAGAAAGAGTCGCTCCTGAATCATTGAAAAGAGTCATTTTTAAAAGAAATCCCAAGCCCTTTCATGTTGACATCAACAGGAAACATTAGCAAACATTAGCAGCCGCCCACTTGTTGGTCTGAATGAAAATGCAAATTCATTATTCGCCACTAGATGCCACTATTTAAAGGGTAAAATAGCAGTTTCTCTGCAGTACTAAGCTTACAAATGCTGTTTTATCAGGCATTACAGGTATAATGAAACAAAAATAAGACCAATCACCGCAGATTAGCATTGCGCAAAGGAGGGCTTTGAAAAAAATTAAACGTTAAGCGAATCGTTTGGAAGTCGTAGAACAAGTAAAGTCAAAATAATTGCATATTATAAAACAATGAAAGTATTTTTTTTTTGACCTTGAATGCATGTCAACCTGTTGATGAAGCCTCCCAAAACCAAAATATTAACCTTTCATAAACCATAATAGGATGTAACTTTAATGCTTAAATGTGCCTTATAGACATTTGCACTCAAATATTTCCCAAAAAGCAGTTACTAATAAGCACTCACCCATTTCCTGTCGAGTGCTGGCCACGCCCACCCCAAATTTCACCGTCACCTCTCCAGCAGCTGTGGCACAGGTGCCTGTGTTCTCTGCAAAGCCCAGATAATTATACGAGCCAAGGTTTATTACATCCTTCACCACTCGCCCAGTGTACCTGAAAGAGCAAAATACACTCGCATAAGATTTCGTTTAAGCCAAAACTAATCCTTGACAACCCTAGACTGGATTGTAAGTCTCAAGCAACCTCAGTCACCTCATATTTCAGGTTATAATCAAGTCCTTTCACTAGCAGCCTTACCTTTGAAAGCATATTGTACATTGGTTTGAAAGTGATCTTGATATTGTAATCACTAGATTAATGCAGCTCTCTTCTTGGGAGGTAAAACAGTCAAAGGCGGGGTGTTTTTTTTCCTGTTCAGGTCCAAGTCGGCCTACTTACTTAAAGGTCCAGTTGTAATCATTGGAACTGCGCTCAACAAGGTCAAACGTGGCCCCAGGAACACTGCAAATGGGCCTGTTCCAGCTGTCCCGAATCCTCATGTATAAATTCCTCGTGTAGAAATTCTCAAAGTCTTGATAAAGTGGAACAAAGTCCTGCACAAAAAATAAGTAAAAAAAGAACAGATTCACATACTTGATATATTTTGTTCACTACCTGAAAACAGCTCCTTATATTTGGGAGACTAAGTTGACTTGGATGTTGCATCCAGTATTTTAGGAAGAATGACATCCATAAAAGGCACATAGAAAAACAAAGCGCAACCTTTCAGTGCCCTAAAGTACTTTACAGTAACGGTAAACTGCACAATATCCTTCCTGTGACAAAATCACCTCTTCCTCTCGAACACACCAATAAATTACCACAAAGTTTTACAAAGCTTCCTTTTTGGAGGAAAAAAAGGAAATCATGGAAATTACAAGATATTTTAGGCATATAAGTTTTAATAATTTAAAAACTGCTTAAATAATTTTAAATGTTTTGGAATTTAATATTTATAAATGTTCTTTGCAACATGAAACTGACAGAAACTTTTGCAATAAAACTACTATATTGCTAAGTATTTTTTTAAACAAAGACTCTTATACTAGGCAACGCTACGGAGCCCCTTAAGGGACATGGTGGAGGAAAAAAACTGGGGTGTTAAAAAAGAATTTAAGGTGGAAAGAACATCTAGCTCAGATAAACACTTTCTGTTTACGTTAAGTGAGAGCGATCAGAACGCGCATATGGAACCATCAGCTGTACTTTGATGTGCAACCGGTGGATGCAGCGCCGCTTCAAGTCAAACACACTTATTCTTTTCAGGTGTATTTCACTGACGTCAAAACTGCCTTGAACTAAGCACTGACCGTGTTTCTTTATACTTTAGTCCAAATTCACAGTAAAACTCAATGAATTGCTCTATTATGAATGTACAGAGCTGTCCGAACCACTGGAAGCGTAAAGAAACCAGGAAGCGTTTATTTGAGCTCAACTGGTTATGCCAGAGAAACATTTTTTCCTTCCATCCCAATTTTTTTCCCTCCACCATGTCCCTTAAGGGGCTCCGTACAAGGCTGCATTTATTTGATTAAAACTACACTAAAGATGTTAATAATATAAAATATTATTACACCTATTTTAAATGTATTTCTTATTTGCTGAATAAAATTATTAATTTCCAAAAACTTTGAACAGTGGTGTGTATATTTGCTTTTTTCCACTATGCACACATGACAATGTTTACCTTCTGCTCCTCCCTTTCTCTGGCAATGTGGCATTTTTCTATTTTCCACTCCCTCATGAAATCCCGCAGATATCCAAAGATTGTGAGGATGCCGTAGCCCATGTACGTGAGCACGGCAACCAGCATGGGAGTTTCCTCAAAGGACTCGATGAACGGCCTGCTGTAAAGTTCTCCATTGCATGCAGCATGGTAAACCTGTAAAGCAATACCCATTAAACTCTGTAGTCATGGTACCATCACATTGTGGTTACTGATTAAGACATATAAAATTTGAACTTTTGCCGAAACAACAGAATCCTTTTATAGTTTGGTACAGAACCAGTGGCGAGCTTTATTCCCGGACAATCTGCAAAAGTCAAATTAACTTGAACGGTTTCAAAGTTTGGCTTCTCATTGTCATAAGCTCTGTTACTCATGGTGACCAAAGGATCATGCACAAGTTTTGGAGCAAACAGATGAAGCAGTTCATTCAAAACCCTGTGATTTGCAGGCGCATGTGACTAGTCATGCTCCACTAACAAATACCACGGAGTCTAGCAACACTGACATCCACGTGAGCTGCCACCAGCTCCAAGACAGCAGCACAACTTTGCATTCAGTTGCAAAGCGCCTTCCGGGCAAAGACTTAAATGAAAAACATGCCATCGTGATAACAGCTTTTCAAAACTTGTGTGTGATACACCTCTGTAAGCTGTTGCTGAACGTTACAATAGAGAGTGAATTTGAGCAGATGGGGCTCTGCAAGACAGACAGTTTAGTTGGATAAACAAAGTAGCCGTGGCAATAACAAAGAACAGAATATCTTGGAATAGATGAAGCGGACTGATTTCCCCGCTCAAAACACTTACAGTACAGGAGGCACATGACACAAAGTCCTAAAGCTTTAACTTGAATCATGAGTTGCTTACAATCACCCGCACAAGACACTGGTGTGAGATCTAGATCTTAACCGGACTTCCTTTTGCCCATTTAGATATACAATATATACTGATAGACTTCCTATCTATTAACATAAATCAAACAAAATATAGATGCTAATAATAATAATAATAATAATGTTTGAAGGTTTCTAATCAAATGTAGAATTTTATTATCTATATAGGGCTTTTTGATCAATCTATAGATAACACACACACATATACATATGATATATATATACACACACACAATTATAAAGTATAGCTTTAATATACATCAGCTACATACAGATTATGAATTATAATGTAAACTAATCAGCATTTGAAGTGGATCAAAACCTTTCATCAAAATTGTCCTAAAACAAAAATTTCCACTTCAAATGTTGACTACTTTATATTGCTAAAAGTGTTTTTATGCAAAACAATAAACTATATATATATATATATATATATATATATATTTATTTATTTATCTAACTGTATATTTTCTATAACTTATGCACTAATATGTACCTGCATTTATATTAGTGTAACTAGTGATATACATGGAATTTCTCAGATAATTTGCACACAGATTATAATTATAAAATATTATTTATTTTTAATTAAATATACATTTATATTAGGGGTACATCTATATTGTCACATTATTTGTCTAGTGAATTATCCAAGTTCTCAAAGTTGGTTTATATTTAAAAGTCCTCTGAAGTTCAAAAAAAAAAAAAAAAGAAAAAAAAAGAAAAAGAAAAGTTAAAATGTAATGTTAAGACACTAGTATCTAATTTCTTCCAATGCATTTGACTTACATTAATGCAAATGCAGCATGAGGTTGCACATTAACTTTCTGGTTGAACAAACACAGTTTATCCAGACGAGTTTTCACTTATGGAAATACACCATTAGCCACATCATCATATTTTTTGATGCTGCGATGGCCAGAGCTCATAAAAAGATATTATCAAGAGAAAGCCTACATCTCATCTGGCTGTCAAACTTTACTTTTCCACATGTGACCATGCCATAAAACAGCGAAACTGCATGTCATGCACTAACGGACCACAATCCTGGCACACACAGTATTGAGAACAGCTGCTGTGTATTGCCATACATTATACTTTGCGTCTTATAACACATTGCACAAGCAAATATGAAATATTAGCAATGCAGGACTCAAAGATTTCAACGCATGATGTGGCCTCACCTTCTCCTGCTTGTGATACTGATGATGGTGATGATGGTTCTTCACCATGCCATTTCTTCCTGGTTTCACACCATTCGCTGCATGACAATCCTCATTTTTATTCCCTGCGCTCTCAGTCATACTTATCCAAGACTAAACACATACAATCAAATGCATGAAGACAGAAAGATGGAAATTAGTCGGTGATCAGGGCGACGCGCGTCACCGCTATCCCCGAAAGCCACAAGAGAGAAACCTGAAATTCCAGCCTCCGCATACCGGAAATCGACGCCCCGTTAGTCGCGCCATCCAATCAGAGCGCTGAGTTGCGATATTGGGCGTGGTTTGTTTAGCAAAGGGCGTGGTCCTCCGCTCTCCTCTGCTGCTGGGAGAAATGAACTCTGGTAACCTTTGTGTGTTTCACCTGTCTGGCTCTGCATAACTCGAATATTTGTCTGATGCTCGCAGCTGCAAATGATATTAGATTAATTGTACAATGTGAACAAGCTAAGATAATATCTTTGGGCTTGGCTTTTAATTCAGGCAAACAAAAGCAGGAAGAAGCAACGTGACAAGATTAACACATCCACGATTGCATCCATTTCCTGAGCAAAGTTATGTGTAAATAATTCTTTTCACATATACTTTTACAAATATAACTATTAAGCTACTTCCCCGCTTAATAGCTATTCAAGTGAATGGATTAAAGCTGGGTATTTTATATTTTTGTACTGTGCATTATAGTAGACTATAGATTTATATAAAGTAAGTATTATTATTTTTTAATACAAAATGTAATTAAATTATATTGTACATAATATATATATTATACAATTACTTTGTATTATTAATAATATTAATCATAAAATTGAATTAATTGTGAAAGAAAATAAAAAAACAAAAATGTAGGCTATTATTATATAGGGGAGACTGGGACTAGTTTTCATAAGTTTTCAATCTTGTATTTCTCAAGGTAGGTTTATTTTAGGTTTGTTTTAGTAATTTAGTCATTTGATTTTTGTTATTTTTATTAATTAGAAAAATATAGAGAGTTTTTTATATTATAGTTATAGTGTGTTTTAGTTCATAAAGTTAATTTTGGATATTTTTATTTCAAGAAACTTTTTTTTGGTTTGTTTAAAAGTATATGGGGTAAGTGTCATAATGTTACATCATGCCATTTGGCAAGAAAAATAATAAATAAATAAAAATAATAATGAAATAGCAGCATATTGTAGTATGCAGAAACACTTTTTTTTTTTTTTGGTATTGTCTTGTTTTACCAACAACTATCACAAAATTATATTAATGATAGTGACATTTTTTCTTTGGAAAACAGAATTCACAAAATATAATAATTTACGAACCCAGTATAACATACAAAATCACTGTCAGAGAAAACAGCTTTTTATTTTACCTTTAAAGCAGTTCTTCATACGAGAAGAACACCCACCAGTACAACACAGAAACTAATGAATAATGCAAATAAATTGTAGACATTTTTATTGTATTTACATTTCTTACATTAAGCAGCCAATTTTATTCAAAGCAACATCACTCTGTAATAGGCTGGAGTAAACACTGTGGGCCAGTTGGTGTCTCTCTTACATTACCGGTCTTGCAGTTTGTCTAGGAAGAAAGAACTATATGAGATTTTACCCGAATCAGCACATTGCACTTCTCGGACTACACCCAGTGTCTTCTGCAGAGAGAAAAGCTTGTGAACGCCCTCTCCCAACCACACTTAAGACAGAAATGACTCTTTAAAAGGCCCTTCCCTCTCTTTTGCACACAATGACATCAATGTGACTTTGAACTTGTTTGTGAATAATCTGGAAATAAATAATCATATAAATGAATGAATAAAAACACAATCTCTTGCTGCACAAGCAAGATAAGGTTGTATTGTGTTTACTCATTAAACAATAGCTGCCATGTTCTGATCAAAACAAGACATCGATGCCCTGCATGAGACTGATACATGGGCTATGATATGAAGAGTGAATTATCAGGGGTAATATGAGTGCAGAAGTTCAGTAAAGCCTCAGGGTTCGTCTAACTGGATCATGCTCTGGAGTCATTACTCTGCGATAAAACATCTGTGAGGTTCAATGAACAACAGGCAGAACTGTAATCACCATTGACATTGAGTGGGACACGGTGCTTCAGATTCACATTAGCGGTCAACAGATGCTTTTTATCTTAAATTATTACTTTTGATGCCCCCTGTCCTGAATATGTATAGGGAGATCTTTGATAACAGGCATTTGCATATAACATTAGATTATATGAGAGTATCTGTTACCATGTAATGGTCAGTTTCTTAAAAGATATATATAATAAAATGTGTATGTATGTACATATATAAAACCATGTATTTATTTTCTATACATTTTGTTTATATTTTATTTTTACACACTCATTTCATTTTTTTATAGGCATTTTATTTTTGCTTTTTGCAGAAACTGACCATTATGCTGCAAGAAACATAAATTATGCTCATATAATTTTTATATATGTATATGTATGTGTACTGTACATATTTATTATGTATATATAAATACTTTAGGGGAAATTTGCAATGTTAACATTATATAAATATAT
>JAUMHP010000072.1:5621435-5633301 GCA_032361065.1 Enteromius trimaculatus | reverse complement strand
ATGGACATCTTGGATGACATGGGGGTGAGTAATATATCAGCAAAAGTTTTTTCAAAAGTGAACTTCTCCTTTAATTTCTTTTTGACTGAAGAAAGAAAGACATGGACATCTTGGATGACAGGGGGGTGAGTAAATTATCAGCAAATGTTTTTTGAAAAGTGAACTTCTCCTTTAATAATAAAAAACATATTTTTTTGTAAAGTATAATTTCACTGTAAGAGTGGCGTTGTGGCTAAAGTGCCCATTTTGTCCGTTCTAGGTGCCCCTGGTCCACTATTTCCACCAAGGGGGACCCACCCCCGGAACAGATGGTGCCCTAGAAACATCACTTTGCCCCTGCCCTTCCTGAGGGCTGTGCAATCCACTGGTCCAGAGTAGGAAGTAATTTTGTACTAAGCACCCAGTAGAAAGCACTCACTTTATGAGCCGCACAGATCTCATTTACTGTTACACAGGCATTTTTAGTCTTTTATTATTGTTAGTTTATTACATAACTAATGAGGATTTACATGAATAATCACTAATTATGGGTGGATTTGACCGCTTGGGAGTACAGGTTACTCGATTTTACCGTTTTACACGTGAGAGTGGGCTTTTACGGAGGAGTGAAACACAGATAGAAAAGGGGCATAAAGTATTTAGATTAACAGCGCAGCCCTAAAATAATATCTTACAACAGACACTTGGTTTGTTTGCACATGGGCCTCTTGATGAAGACGTTCACACTCAAAGCTGCTAGCACCACCCACTGGTGAAGACGTCTAACAGCAGATGGCTTCTTGGATCGGTAATCTACTGCTTTTCCTGCAGTTCCCGGATGTGGGCTCTGTCGAATTTGAACCACAGAATTTTCGGAAGCGAATAGTGAAATAAAAATAACAGAAAATTGCCTGACGAATATTATTGCTGGAATTATTAAACAAACTAAATATTTTGAAAATGAACTTCGTGAGGTGAATATTGATTACTGAATTTTAATAATGAAAAAGTTTGTGAAATGTTTCAGTTTAAAATATTCACTACGTAAATATAGAACCATATTAAAATGCATCGCATAAAAATGCAAGCCATGAAAATACAATGCATTAAAATGCAAGCACTGTTAATTGTAATTGCTTTTTTTTTTCTTTGGATTTTTGGAGTTCAACATATTTATTTCAAATACTTTAGCCAGGATTTTTATTCCATAGTTTTTCTTCTCCTAAACTGTTTTGAACTGTTGATGGCGAGTCCATAAATGTGCGCCTCAATATAACCAAACATTTTTATGCCGCATGTGTGTTTAGATTTGCAACCCTATTGATGTGGCCACCTGTTATGCCACGTTCTAACCCACAAGCCTTTCAGCTCCTCCACCAACTTGGACTACCGTGTTAATTGCGGTGATGTAATAGATCACAGGCGTGTAAGAAAGCACCTATCATACGGGGGCCGGTAATGAAATGCTGGTTGTATCACTGGATGATTAATGTGCAGGTGCTCGCTGAAGGTCATCTCAGATTTTCGCCTTCGGATTATCATTAGCTCAAGCGTGCTCTTAGACGTTTAATTCATCATCGTTTTTTAGGTTGCACTGATACTGTATTTTCATCGCAGCCAGGAAGATGGGCTGCTACGGACATGCAAATGAGCCAGGGTTTGAAGTTAGCATAAAATTGATTTTGTGAACACCATTGGTCTTGATTTTCTCTATGATTTAGCTTGAAATTGGGGCGTGTGGTTCCATCAACTTGGCTAGTTGTCATTAAAGGTCACTTGAGGATGGCAAGACCCCTTTCTGCACTTGATGCATTATTAAAGTAACAAAACATTGCAAACATTTGAATCAGAGTACGGTTGTAACAATGGGTTTTGAGCAATTACTTTATAAAACTTTTGAAAATTACCTTGCGAAGCGCAACAGGTGCCATTTATCATCTCCAGATCTGAACTAATGAAATGACTTTTGGGAAATAGAGAGAAAATGAAGGACGCAGAAGTGGATTGCACACATGGAGGAACAATGCTGTGCTCATCAGTTCATAGGTTTGCTGCAGCCGAGAAAACTGAACATATGGATGAGCCATATATTAATTTCCCTAGCTCTGAGAGAAAACCCCAGGTTGCTGTAGCCTTTTAGGAACTTCATTTGTGCCCTTTTGAAAGTTAGAAGGATTAGTAAGTTTGGAAACTGCTGACTGGAATAAATGTAGTGTAGATTAAATTAACACTATATAATTGCCTTGCTTGTGTTTGCTTTAACCTTGAAAATGTAAGATGTTGGAGAAATATAATGTGGATCTGTAGACTAGAAGTCTTGAGCAGTTCCCAGGCTTGGTTGAATCTGACCTGCATTGTGCTCCAATTCATGCTTCTTTTCTCTCTCTGGGTTCATCATCATTTTGTGTCCACTATAGTATTAGCTGATACAAGAAGTAAAAATCCAATCTATTTTCTCCTTGAATAAATAGTTTTTTTTTGTTTATTTTTTTAGCAATGGTGTTTAACGTCAAATAAAGATCACTGTCTGATTTGAATTATTACAAATTTTTCAGTTCATTAATAAACCAAATTGCAAAAGCTAAAAGCAATTCAGAAATCATAGTCTGTTATATTTAGTGGTGGACCATTATCGGCGTTAACGTGAGTCTCTTATCGCGCGGTTAAAAGAATATCGCCGTTTATCTATTCAGAAAGTTGTGTTGGGAGCTGGGTCTATACTCCGCAAGCTATGATGACTTTCACCTTGATATTTTAGCACGGATGTATACCTAGCCGAGTTGCACTGTATTACCCTATTCAGACGGGACTAGTTTTCTAAACTACTGTACGTATGAGCTTCGATTCTTATTACCTGTCATCCGTGATCTTCATGTACTGTTTCGGACGGGACTAACACCTCTCAAAGGTGAGAGGGTCTGTTTTGTAGATCTGGGCGTCACAGAGATCACATGCGCATTCAGTCATTCAGATTGATTACAGTTAGTATAATCACAAATACCATGGTGAAGCTGACTGGCTAGTACAGCAAATCATGTTAAGGTGTGGTTACTTTAGTTCAACTATTATGACTTTTATTTGTAGTAAACACACGTTTAATTTTGATAATTAAAAAGTATATAACCGAGTACAGAAATGAACGCGAGTAATCTTACCTGATACTGATATTACAATAGCTAGTCTTAACAGTTTACAGTGATCTGGCTCTTTATTTTTTATTTATTTATTTCTTTTATATATCACATTACATTAAATGTGCATTTGGTAAGAAGATCTACGGCATATCGCGTTGGCTAAAACACACAAGGAAATGCGTTGTGAAAAATAATGTCACATATTACGTCTGCAAAACCAGTCCCGTCCGAATAGGGCTTTACTTTTAGTCATTATTTAGGTAGCACACATATTCTGAATTCAAATTAGTCATTTTAATTTATATTAATCTAGATTAAGAAAATTAATCTACGCCCACCCCAGTTGTAATGTAGTGAAGTCTCTAAAGACTTTATTATTTTATACTCGTAATAATTTACTATGTAAAGTTTAATATTTTAATTGTAAGTTTTCATGTTTTATTATTAAATATAAAATGAACAGATATGGATAATATACTTTATTTAGAAACATAGAAAGTGTTCTATTTTAGCATTAATTAATTAATTTAATTGTCATAAAATAATTGACATTTATTTTTATTATTTTTTTGGTGCTCTCAGTCAAAGTTTGGGATGATCTGAGTCATTTATGTTATTTTATCAGCTAAGAAAATGTTTTTGTTTATTCATGTGTTTAAAACAATTCTTTATTAAAATACGTTTTGGAATCCCTATGGTGAATATTAGTAGTTTTTATATTAATTTAGTTTTTTTTTAATCTCTTCAGAGGCTAATGCTGAAGAAAAGAATCAATTGAAGAAAGAAAAGAAAGTCATATATGCTAAACACCCTTGGTGTGGTGAAATACTGGCTTCTCTGCTGGCTAGTATAACAGATCAAATGTCTTCAAGTTATATAACAATGTTAGGCTAAAATCAAAGCCACGTCTTTTGAAATGTAAATTAGCTTGTGAATTACAAGTTTCCTTTAAAGCAAGATATATTTGCTGTACAGAGTGTGTTTTCCTAAAGCTTAAAACCTATAAGCTAATAAAAAGCACTTAGCTCTGCACATATATGGATGTGCACTTGCACACCTCATGTTTTCCAGAGATAATTGTTCTGCTAACTCTGCTGACTGAGATAGAACAGGACACGGCAGACAGGAAAACATAAAGTCTAATGCGACGCTTATCGTGGCACGATTATGCAATCCTAAACACTTTCCCAGTCTGAGGGACTGCTGCTGAGGGAATTGAGTCTCCTTAGCTATTAGCATATCATTAAAGGGAATGTGAGCAGCTGATTTGGAAATTAAATGTAGCTTACTTAGCCCTAATGAATAATGCATATCAGATCGTCATGGACATGCTGACAAGTGCAGGCGTTATAGGAGGAGACATGGGAGGGGTTGCAATGTCAGAGAGGACGGACTAAAGGAACTGAGTGAAAGGCTTGGTTAACTATACCATTCCGCTTTTACGACCACATCTTTAGCCGGCTGAGATAGAAGAGAAGTCAGTCGTTTCAAAAGCTTTACGACTTGGAACGTTGATTTTTAGGAGCGTAACAGAGTTGCAGAGTGGGCTAAGACCCTGAAGTTTGCTGGTTTGAACCCTACATGTATAGCAACCAATAAAAAGGACCCTGTTATTTTCTGCCAAATTCTGTACTTTTGTTTTGTTTTTTTTCTCCCAAATTTTGTATTTTCCTGTTTTAATGGTGAATTAAAATGTAAACGATTGAAAGATGGCGCAAAAAAAAAAAAAGTACACAATAACTTTCTGTATTTATTTATTTATTTTTTTTAAGAAATTGTTATATTTTAATTTTCCAGATGCTGTATTTGATTTACAAATCAAATCAATAACGTAAGTCATAAAAAAAGTAATAGGCCCGGTTTCTCAAACGGAGCTCTGCTTAAGCCAGGACTAGGCATTAGTTAAATAAAGATATTTAAGCAACTTTTACAAAAATGCCTTCTAAGAAAATATTACAGATGTGCATCTTAACACAGAACAATGACACTGACATGTTTTAAGATATGTCAGAGCAAGATATTTTCATCTGAGACAGCTCAAACATGCAATATAGTCTGGGACTAGCTTAAGCCTTGTCTGTGAAACTGGGGGTTAATCTTCTGAAGTGATAAATCTTCGAAACTGTGATCAAATAAACTTGTAACTTTTTATTGGTGCAAACAAAGTGCTATACAACAGAGATTTACAGTTTAAACATGGATGACAAATTGTGAGGGTTTAGGTGTGGGTTGTTTTATGATCTGCAATTCAAATAAAAGTTGATCAAATCAGTGCATAAACTTTAAGTAGCCTAATCTTTTAAAAGTACAACTAATCTTCCCAAATTGATTTTATGACAAGCAAATTGCTGGACATTTATGGTTTAAATTAAGATTAGGATCAAGTTTATATGATATACTATTTAATAAATTGTATAATTATTATTTTTATTGTTGTAAAAATTGTAACAATTAAAAGTTTATTCATTTTAGTCAGAATTTCTTCAGGTTAAACCAAACCTTCTGTATTAAAGATGTTTGTGTGTGTATCTCACAATAGTTTGGCGAAATGGTTAAATTATCTTAAAGTGATCTCTTAAAGCAGCTTTGGAGATGAAGTTCACGTGGAGTGTCATAGTGAGCCGGCAGATGCTGAAAACACCAGAAGCGTCACTCATGCTTGAGTTTGTGCAGTAGACAAAACTGTGCCACTCATTCACACAGACGCACAACATTTCCTTTTTATAACTGGATTCTGGGATTCCGTCCGTGTTTTCAGCATTGCAGAAATCATAGGCCCCTAGCTAAGCCGTCATCATTGTGTTCATGAGTAAGGCACTTAATCCCAGGTTGCTTCCAGGGGAGAATATTACTTTGGATAAGGGTGTGTGCTAAACGGCTTCCTACTTAGGAGTTTTTCCAGGGCGCTTTGTACTGGGCATGTTGCACTTGTGAACGAAAAAAATGACATTTCTACCCGTTTCCCCCAATGTCACTCAACTCTAAGTGGAGCAAATCAAACAGCAAGCTGAAATGGCTTCATCAAAGAAGACAAAGTGGGGAAAAATACAAAACAACAGCCAGAGTGCCAGATGTAGGCAGCGAAAAGCAAAATCAGTTGTAATGGGGCACCAAATGTGCTGTCAATAAAAGGGAGCGCACGCCAGATGGACACTCGTGTGAAAATAGCTGCACTTTGAGTAAGACTGAGTCAAAGTGCTGTGAGTTTTATTTATTTTTAAAATCTTACTCCAAATTTTGCGTCACAGGCCCACAGATTTCATGCGTGTTTATTTCCCCCAGGCTACATCATGACTAATTAATGAGCAGAACAATATAACACTTGCAAATTGCTGCTTTCTATTTTAATTCTTCCCTTCAAAACATCCCAGTTCCAGTGGAATCATAACAAATATATTTCACCTTACCCCTGTTGTCTACAGCCACAGGGTAAGAGCTTATCCAGTCTTACGTAGGCCATGTTTCATGTTCCAGCAACCAATTAGCTTCCACTTTGCCTGTTAGTTGTAAACATCATTACCTAAATCTGTTCTAAGAATTCTGTCAAGGTTCTGCACGTTCCTGTTTTTGCTGCACAGGTACGTCAACCGAGGGACAAGATGTCTTGTGCTCTATAATCATTTTTTTATTCGATTTTGAGCATGATATGAACTTGTGAACTTATAACCTTATAGCTTTTAACATCTATGAAACCTTTCCACACAAAAGGTTCTTAATAGTTGAAAATGGTTCTTTACATTATTTACAAATGCTTTAAGAAATAATGTATGTGTGTATATATGTGTATGTGTGTGTTTATTAAGTTAATTTTTTTTATAGCATACTAATTTAGATGGTTTTATATAAATTCCCCGATTTCTGCATTTTCATGGTCTTTTTTTTTTTTGCCTCAATAGCTAGTCTTCATTGAGATTCATCATACGTTTCGTCTGATTATTCATAAAAATATTATTTGCCATGTTTTTTTAAGGGCTGTAGCTTTAGCTAGTTTTTGTCACTGTTTTTTTTTTGTTTGTTTTTATGAAAATGTTTTTTGTTTTTTTTGGTGCCACAGCATCTTTGAGCTAGATAAATTCTTTATTTGCATAATTTAATTGTATAGCCTATTTACAGTATTCATGCATATGCCAGATGCTTTTATACAAAGTGACTTTCAAGGTACACTTTTAAATCAGTTCAACTGTTCCCTGGGAATTGAACCAACAACCTTGGCATTGCTAGAGACTCGCTGTACTGTATATATTATTTATATTTGTTCTGAACAAGTGTTTTTGTTCTGATTCCACCGGAACTGGGTTGCGTTGAAGGGAGGAATTAAAATAGTAGACATTTATTTGCAAGTGTTGTTCTCTTTACTTAGTCATGAAATAAACCGGGACAAAATCTTTGGACCTCTGACACAAAATTTGGAGTAGCCTAAATATTTACAAATAAAAATGTTAGCACTTTTATAGCCCTGTTATATGACTTCAGTGTTTGGTTAGTCACATGTAGTGTAAGTAACCACTTTTTAGCTGGATAATAGTTGAACTGCTTAAGCTTCACAGTTAGCTTCCCCAAAACTGACCATGCCAGCTTTGTCTGAGCCATATCTACATAGACTTCAGATGGGTTTTGCTGGTCAGGAACTCTCCCTGGGGCGATGGAGTAACTATGTGGAACGATCTGCGTAGATTACCATTATGGGCAAATGGTAACAAATTGGCGTCCTTGTACTTTGTGACAAGCTTGAGATTCAGGCAGATGATGTGTTCAATAGCGCTACAAATGATCTAGCCGGGTATCAGATAATGTGGGAGCTGATGGCTGCTGCCGGGAGGAGAGCGGTGCATTTCATTATAACTGCGCCGCCATCAGATGCTGATTCACTGTCAGGAAATGGTGGAGAGCGTGCCAAAAGTCACACAGATGTTGCATTGTACTCATCTTTTCAAAATGAATCCAACGAGCAGGCGGCGAGAGAATGTGTCCATGGATTGAGGACAAACAGTGTTGATTTTAGGAGTTTCTCAGCTGTGCCATTAAGGGTGAAGGAATTGTAAACATATTTAAGGCTGCATTCACATCGCCCGATTCACGTCACATCTGGAACATGTCATGCAAATGCATCCACTGAGGATACGAGGAACGGAGGGTTACAGAGACTTTATGATGTTTCAATGAAGAATATTTAATTATTAATTAGATTATGTGGGTTTGGCCACACATATCAAATTCTAGACTATGATTTTATGGTTAAGCAAGCATTCAAGGTACTCAGTTGGATTTAGTATTTTAAGCTAGAGACTAAATAGATTTCTATAACTAAAAACTTGTATATATGTGTATTAATGTGTATATGTTATACTGACCAAACACTATTTTTTATTTTTTTTTTTACCCAGGATTACACAGGCTGGTCCCCACTCTAACAAATATTAGGTTTTACTATCCTTGTGGGGACATTTTATAACAGTTAGGATTTTATATAATGAGATAAAAGCATGGATACAGGTGAAGTTCAACCTTTTTTCTTCTTTATGTAACCTATAGACTTGTTTTATAATCTTATATTACATAAGATCATGTTTATGGATGTGCTGTGTGTTTTTTATGTATATATTGTGTTATAAATGCATAAAGAGTACAATTTCAGTGTATGGAGGCATACACATGGGAAGACTTGGATGCCTTATTCGATTAGTTAGTTTTGTATGGATTATAAAATCCTTTTTTCTGAATTGAGTCAGGAGGCACTTAAAATGTTTTTTTTTTTCTTGTGTTGATTAACATTACATGCACTAGATGGCAGCACTGGCTAAAGGCCCTCTGCCGTCTCATTGGCGTGTGGAGTTTGTCTTTGCTGTGCGAGTATGTTGAAAGTGTGAAAAGAACAAACACATCTGAGTGGCATATGTAAATATGGGTATACATAACTTAAGTCCTTCAAGGCCTTCTCACTGTGGAATTCTGGGTAAAAAAAAAAAAAAAAAAGTTGGAATCTCTCCGGGAATATGATGGGAGAAATTGAGGCGTTTAACATTTTCATTCAATCACGACCAGAGTCTGTAGAAATGCTGACAGCCCCAATTCAAGCAGCCCACATAAATACTTAATTTTTCTGTCATGTTCACTATGCTGTCAGTCTAAGCTTGAGGTTTGGCAGCTGCTGTAGAAACACAACTAGCCAGAAAGCTGTAGCCCTCCCAATACAGAGCTAAAAATGCACCTCATAATCAATAATTGTTTTCTTTACCTTCCATACAGTCAATAAAAAAAAATAAAAAAACAGTATTAATAATACGTACTCTGTTATTTTTCCCTAATTCCATTCTCTTGCATTTTAAGCATTTTTCAAGATTTGCGTCTTGAGTGTGTCTCAGGACAGTATATAAGGGCTGGGTGGGATATTGGCCGTATAATTATAGTTATAGGCAGTTGGTAGAGTGGGTGCCATATTTAATTTGCCGTGAATAAAAACGAGGCCGTGAAGGGTAGAAATGCCGTGTGTTCAATGTCAAATTGTTGTAGCCTGTTTGATGATTATTCAGCTGAAAAAAAATTAGCATGAAATAGGCTCACATATTGATTTTGTAAATTGTTCTTAGGTACACTTTTGCATTCAGTGGAAAGAGGACAATTTACTTACAAGTTTTTGTTTACATTGTATACTGTACGTGTACTGTGTATATTATGTATGTACAAATACACATGCATGCATATAATTAAGAAAATGTTATGTTTGTATATTAAATAGTTATAAATAATACATTATATGAATATAAATACAAACAGATATACAATATTCATGTAAAAATGTGTACATTTTCAAAACATGCTGTTTGTGTCTTTTTATTTACATAATATACGCTGTACACACACACACACACACACACACACACATGAACAAAAACCTTTATTTTTTGATGTGATTAATCGTGATCAATCATTTGACTATATATATCTATATCTATATATATATATATATATATGTGTATATGTATATGTATATGGGTAGTTGACAAAAATCAAAACATTTTTTACATTGTGTCCTTATTCTTATAAATACATATACCATGAGAGAGGTTTATCTTCAGTGTTAGATGTTATTTTATATATGAAATATTTATTTATTTTTTGCTGTAACATCTTAGGACAGCGACAGTCTCTAAGATACTTATTTTCTATTATGTTGTGTAAAATGACATCTACTCTGATGTCTGTTTATGGTCTGATGGTTTTTGTTGTTTGCGGTTTGCTGTGTAAGAGTTTATTGCTTCGAACAGCTTAGAAGCTGCCATCCATGACAGTTGAATCCATGACTATCACCTTGTCATGTCAGTAAACAATGTCTAAAAATTGGCACAAACGTGACCAACACTTTTGTACATTACTTTATTAGATTCTTAGAAGTTTTTTAATGGATTTTTCTTGCTAGTGTTAAATATGTGAAATGTTAGCCTGATGTATGTGTTAGCCGGGATGGTGTGTATGAGTGTGTGTCTGTATGTGGTCTTAAATTTCAAGGTCTGGTGGGTATTCATAGAGGTGACGGGCTGCTGGAGAACCCCACAGATGCTCAGAGCCCTGATATCTGCTGCGTCCTGCTTCAGCGGCCCCTCAAGATACCCAGCTCTACCCTTTTTTTTATATTTGAGGATTTTGGAGATCCTCAAGCCAGTTCATTGCTCTAGAGTGGGAGCTGAGGATCATGCCCTTTAGGGCTGTGAAGTGGTGGCAGAAACATTGAACATATGGGTGAACCTCACAAAAGCATGTCCAGGTCAGAATTCATTCCAAGATCAAAAAAGAAAAAAACAACAACCGTTTAACTGCTTAAAAATGTCACTTACGCTCACCAAGGCTGCTTGATGTTTTTGAGCAGATATTTGTATAGTATTACTATTACAATGAAAATATATTAGTATATTTAACTAAGCTCTGAAAATTATTTTTAAGAAGTATTTTTTATGTTTGCCAAAGCTAAATTTCAGCAAAATCATCTTTAGTGTCATATGATCCTTTTCGTATTTTTTCTAATATGTTGTTGCTTAGGAAGCTTAATTCAATTCAATTCAATTCAAATTTATTTGTATAGCGCTTTTCATGATACATATCATTGCAAAGCAGCTTTACAACAGAGTAATGTTTACAGTAAATGTAGTAGTAGTTTGTACATGTACAGATGTGAGATAAGATCAATTTGACAATCAAACAGACAAATGTTTGTTTGTTTGTTTGTTTGTTTGTTACTATTATTTTAGGGTTCTTTGAAGAATAGAAGTTCAAAATAACAGCATTTCTTTGAAATATATATTTTTAGTAGACGTTAATAAGCCTTTATTATAGCATGAATCAATCGAATGTGTCCTTGCTAAATAAAATCATGATTTAAAAAAAAAAAAAAAATACATTCTGAAAATTATGAAAATTATTCAAAAAATGGAAGTGTATATACATATTTATTTTGCATACAGAATTTTTTTACTTTTTTTAGTCACTATTTAAACGTATCGTATTGTCATATGCGCACAACTACTATTGCATTTACAATAAAAAAATGTCAATGGGATGTTTTTGCATTATGTTAATGATGAGAAAATATTACCGGTTATTAACACAGTTTGTCTTTAGGCAAAATATGAGATCTGAGATCTCTCTAACCCTTCATAGACAGCAGTGGAAATACCATGTTCAAGGCCCGGAAACATAGTTTAAGGTCTTGCAGGTTAGGAATGACATAAAAGTGAGTAATTAATGACAGAATTTTAATA
>JAUMHP010000072.1:5589265-5603990 GCA_032361065.1 Enteromius trimaculatus | reverse complement strand
TTTTCTATATAATTTAAGAATCTTTTTTTTATATTTAATATAAATTTAGATTAATTAGTTGTGTAAATATATTTATAAATTACATACATTTATTTATTTAATTTTAAATCATCCTTAAAGTTGGTATCCTATTAATACTGCAAGGTAAATCTTTTTTCATATACCTTTAACTTACAAATTACATAAACATCGGAATTTAAAACAGAGAAATTATGAATATACATATATAAGTTTGCAGCAGACTTAAAAAGCCAAACGGAGAAAGAATCTGCCTGCTCATTTCACAGGTCTACCCTATGCCACTGGGCTGTAGTCTTCGATGTGCTGTGCTGTGACTGTTTGGCAGTGCCCTTCAAACACAATCTCTGCCAGGGCTTTTAGCGAGAGTCTCCTGCACTGTGAGGTAAACTACAGCATCCCAGAATTCCCCCACCTCCCCTCATATTTATTTATGAGGCCTGGCATGGTCTCACACAAAATCAAAAAGCTGTTACGGCGGCTCTGGATCCATTTAGATAAGGAATTATTGATATCACAAAGGTGTGGGGAGGAAGACAGACACTGGTTTTGGTTTCCTCTCAGCTTGCCTTCACTCTATCTCTTTAATTCACTCTTCTTTAAGCCCCTGAGCAACTGAATGTTCCATGAGATTTCAGTTAATAGAGCCAGGCCTCACTCTTGGCGTAGTAGAAAACCGCTCAGCTTGTATGTACATATAAATATACATGTTTACATATTTATATATTTTATATAAAATATATATAAATAGTAATAAATTCCCTGACATGTGATAGCGATACACTGTTTTTATTGTAACCTTGTTTATGTATGTCATCTCTCAGCACATAACAAAAGAACCGCTATTACTGTATTCTTTTGCATTTCAT
The DNA here is from genome assembly GCA_032361065.1 of Enteromius trimaculatus. Classification (NCBI taxonomy): domain Eukaryota; kingdom Metazoa; phylum Chordata; class Actinopteri; order Cypriniformes; family Cyprinidae; genus Enteromius; species Enteromius trimaculatus. Next base: position 5,603,103 of record JAUMHP010000072.1, on the reverse strand, counting down.
AGCTTTCTTGAAGCCTCAAGGAACGTTGTGTGCTGGTGAACAGCATTAACCTCCAGCACACTGTATACGGGAGGGCTGGGTGGGGGGACTGAAAAAAGGACGAGGCACTTAGTAGTTCAATTATGCAAATATTTATCAAAAGTAATTATCACGTTCTGGTGAAAAATGGAGCTAATTACTCAACGCTACCTAGTTTTGAGCTCACATTGAGAGGAAAGAGTGCGCACACAACAATTTGAGCAAGGACTCTCAACTACGAGCCTTAGGGGTTGTTTGTTATTAAAACAAAAAAAAAAGGTATGTACTGAGCTGGTTGTGAACATTAATAATGATAGCAGGTCTGTAAATGTAAGAAAGTGTAAACGTAATTCAAGTGTAATCGCTTAGAAAAGTAATTGCGAAACAATTTGAAACGGTATTCAAGCAAGATTTCTCTTGTTTAACGGTTTTATCATCCACAAGATGCATATCGTAAGTGTGATCGCTTAGTAAAGTAATAGTGCAACAAGACATGTGACGTGTTATTCCTGCCAGAAAAGGCCAGACTTGAATTCCTCGGGCAGTGTATATTTATCCGATTTCTTTGCTGGTTTCATCATCCACAAGATGAAAATCGTAAGTGCGATCTTTGATAAAAGTAGCATGACAGAAAGCGCTACAGTTAGATTCCGCTGGCAGTGTATCTTTTTTGGGATCTGTTTGCCGGTATATCGTCCACAAGACAAAAATCGTAGTAAAAAATAGTAGTTTAAGAAGACGCACTATTTGAGAGTCAGAAACTTTGAAATACTTAACCCTAACTAGGAGTAATTTTAGTTGCATTTAAGCTTTATTGTAATTATCTTAATTACGAAATGAAGACACGTGACCTTCTAGGCAAATAATGCGTTTCTATGGCAACACCATTAGCGCCAAATCATCATGTGCCTGCAGAACTCATAATTGCAAGCTCGGAATGTTGTACGACTTAGACCATGTGACCGCTGTATCACCTAACGTATTGCATATTGTCATCTCGTAATTACGAAAGGGTATGAACACAGCCTTAATAGTCATGTGTGTCTTTGAAAACATCAATTAACATTACTAGTTCCATTATTTATCATTGTGCTATTTCAAAGGGGATTCAATGTCTTCAACCCTGCTCCTGGGAACCCACTGCGGACCAACCTGCTTTAGCAATCTTGATTGACCGAAATTGATTGGCTGCGTCATGTGTATTTGAATAGGGTTGTAGCTAAACTCCGTAGGACAGTGGTTCCCCAGGAACAGAGTTGAAGATCCTGTGTGCTAAGGGGTATGCTTTTGCTGTAGCACCTCCACACATTTAGATAAGCCTCGCATGGCCAGTCACAGTTTAACTTGAGGATGGTTGGATCTAAACGATGCTTCCATATCCTGGTTAACCTAATACACTCATTAACCAAAGGAGACTCAATTAACCTTTCATGAGACAGTGGGCTGTATAAGAGAGGTTGGTCACATTTGGTTTTACTTTACAGATCTCTACTTTAGCAAAGACAGACATATCAGTCTGCGGTTTCCACTAGTTTTTTGTCATTTGCTAGAGAAATGCACTTTAAGCTGTCATTGATTTAAAAACACCTCATCTTTATAAATATCTTCTCACCCTCACAGGTTCATGTCGAGTCCACAGATAGGATCTCTCTGTAAGACCTTTCCACAATATTGTATTTAATGTCACTGTTTGGTCACATCATCACTTTTTTCTGCACCGGAGCATGCAATATAATCTCTAATCGACACGTAGCTTCTTGTCAAATCCCCCCTCAGTTGAGCAATCGTGCCATCTGAGCTATGAGATGAAGTTCTTAACCGCTCTGTCAGCCTGGTATAAATAGATCCCATCTCTGCACTCCCATTTCTTTTCCTTCTCACCTAATATTCTTTTGCAAACTTCCTGAACCATTAGCTCAGCTATGCCCTTGAAGGGGACAGAGTTTTGTTTAAAAGTATTTTTTTTTAATGTAATTAAAATGTTGTCATTCCTAAATAATGACTAAAAGTAAAACAGAATTAAACATGGCTTTACTACAAATAAAAATCATAATAGTTGAACTAAAGTAATCACACATTAACATGGTTTAGCTGTAACTAGCCATTAAGCTTCACCATGGTATTTGTGATTTATACTAACTGTAATCAATCTGAATGACTATGATCTCTGTGACGCCCAGATCTACAAAACAGACCCTCTCACCTCTGTAATTAACACAGAGGTGTTAGTCCTGTCCGAAATGGTACATGAAGATCATGGACTACAGGTGATAATAATCGAAGCGCACACGTACAGTAGTTTAAAAAACTAGTCCCATCTGAATAGGGCTACAGTGCAATTCAGCTAGGTATACATGCGCGCTAAAATGTCAAAGTGTGACACCGGTTTCACACTGCACGCGTAAGCAGTGCGTATGCAGAGCAGGAGCAGCGCGCGCTGATTGTGCTTTCATACAGGCAGCATTTTTTCATGGGCAGCTGAACTGTGGCTTGTACTGTAGTAGGCTATAGACAAGCATCTTATTCCTGTCATATTTTCCAGCGTTCTTCTCCGAACAATGTGTGCCATATGCTTTGATTTATGTCATTGCCAGCATACTTTATGCGACTGTCTATATTATTCTATATACTTCTGCTCTGCTCCTGCGTGCTGCGTAAAGCTCTCATCCGTTAACATGGGCGCCAGAAAAAATACACGCTGCTTACGCGCGCAGTTGGAAAACGGCGAAAGCTTCATCATAGCTTGTGTAGTTTACACCCAGCTCTCAACCCAACTTTGTGAATAGATTAATGGCGATATTTTTTTTTATCACACGATAAGAGTCTCGCGTTAACGCATCACGTTAATGGCAATAACAGCCCACCACTATATATATGTACACTGCTCAAAAAAATAAAGGGAACACTTAAACAACACAATGTAACAATCACTCTTCTGTAAAATCAAACTGCCCACTTAGGAAGCTCACCAGAGGTAGCCTGACTGCCATTAGTTACTGAGATGAGATCCTTAGGCCCCTTGTGGGACCATATGCCGGTGAGCTTGGCCTTGGGGTCGTCCTAATGCAAGAGGACAATGCTAGACTACATGTGGCTGAAGTGTCAGCAGTACCTCCAAGACAAAGGTATTGATGCTATGGACTTGGCCGCCCGTTCCCCAGACCTGGATCCAATTGAGCTCATCTGGGACATCATGTCTCGCTCCATCCGCCAATGCCACATTGCACCACAGACTGTCCAGGAGTTGGCGGATGCTTTAGTCCAGGTCTGGGGGGAGATCCCTCTGGAGACCATCCGCCACTTCATCAGGAGCATGCCCAGGTGTTAAAGGGAGGTCATACAGGCACGTGGAGGCCACACACACTACTGAGCCTCGTTTTGACTTGTTTTAAGGACATTACATCAAAGTGTGATCAGCCTGTAGTGTGTTGTTCCACTTCAATTTTGAGTGTGACTCCAAATCCAGACCTTCCATGGGTTAATAAATTTGATTTCCATTGATCATTTTTGTGTGATTTTGTTGTTAGCATATTGAACTATGTAAAGAACAGTAAGAAGTATTTAATAAGAATATTTCATTAATTCAGATCTAGAATATGTTAATGTTATTTTAGTGTTCCCTTTTTTGTAGCAGTATAAATATGGTATGTAGGCTATATTTATTTAAGTATGTATAAATATATACACCCACCATAAAAGATGTATTAAGGCTCTTTCATTAATTTTTATTTTTTTGTACAATTTTATTTTAGAGCACAATTAGAATTATAGTGTTTTTATTGAATTAAAATGTCACTAATCTTACCATCTATATTAGGTTTTTTATTATTAAAATAGTTTATTTCATTTTTATTTTTACTTTGTCAATTCTTAACATCTTAAATATCTTAACATTATAAATACACACACTGTAAAACATGTATTAAGGCTCACTTTTTTTTAAATGAATAAAAATTGAAAGAGTTCAAATTATACAGTTGTTTTATTTTAATTGGCTACTACTCAAGTCTTTAGTGTCATCTGAATATTCAGAAATCATTTTAATATGCTGATTTGTTTTTTAAGAAACAATGCTGATGCAAAATATCTTCGTTAAAAAAGTGTTTATTTGTTTATTTATTTAAAATCGAATCATTGATATTTTTTTTTCCCTGAATAAAAGTATTACTTTTCCTAAATGATGCAATAAATATTAATAGATATATTTTCTGTACATTAAACAAAAACTCTCAAATATGATGAAGGCCCCTCAGAAGGGTAAGGCATACATTAAGGTTCTTGTTTACTGTGCAGGATGGGAATTCGGTCAGTTTCAAGCTAGAGTCCACTGTGAAACCATAGCCTTGTTTGGACCATGTAACCTCATTCATCTTCAGCCAGGTTATGAGTCTCTGATCTACTGGTGCAATGTGAGATCTCTGGCCTGTAGGTCTGCGCTTGTCCCTTAGAGAAAAGACTGGACTCTTGGGGCAGGGATCCATTACAGGAGACCATTAAACAACAGATGGCAGGCGAGTCCCAGCCTAAGAATGGCCTGTGAGTGTGTGCGCTCGATCGGGCGAGGGAATCAGTGCTGTGGAAAGGGGGTGGATCCCTCGGAAAGCGCCACCGCTGCTGCCTCATTCTCAATGACACAACGGCCAGCCGAGCATGTAAATGTGCATCATTTCATCTAATGATGTGCTGGATGTGTGGCATCATACGGGGCGTGTTTCAGCAGCACAGACGCAGAGGCTGCAGGAACAAGACGAACCGAAACGCTCGCTGGGGCGGCAGCTGTGATTAATCACCCTGCCCCAATACTCTTCCTCCTTTCTTTCATTTGTTCATTCAGTCGTTATGTCTTTTTTCCCTTTTCTTTCTTCATTATTGTTTCCTTTCTTTTTTTGTGTTTTTTCGCTCTTCATTATTTGACTTTTTCATTCATTCTTTTTTTGTTGTTTGTTTTTGTTGTCACACTATATTTTAAAATCCAATAACAAACCATTAACCATTATTTCATTTTTGTTTATTTACATTTTTTTGTGTTTAATTCATTCAGTTCTTTCATCTACTAATTTATCCACTGTTTCTATCCACTTTTTATTTGTTTATTCATTAGTTATTTTTCTTTTAGTTCGCATTTTGTAGTGTTTTTTTTGTTGTTGTCCTTTTTAATCGGTTCTTTCATTCTTCATCATTTTTTTTTATTTCTTTTGTTCTTTCTCTGTTTCAATAGGACAAGACATTGCATCACAATAAGCATAAAACAGAACATTTTTGGAAATTATAGGCATAAATGTAAACATTCTGCATTAAAACTAGAATGATAAATAATAAGATTCTTGTGCACAGACGTCCATTGCAACTTTCTCACTGTAAATCCATTTTTAATTTTTTTTTATTTTTTGGAGAGTTGGTCACGATTTGATCCCCGGACACCCTGTGAGGCCACAGGATGTTGAAAAATCAGTTATACTTAGCATGAGGGTCTGAGAAAAGAGCATGTGGTCTTTTTTGGCAGTGGTGTATGGTAGTAAAGAAGCATGTGGGTGGCTGGACATCTTTGGCGTTGGTGATTTGTTGGACCCTGTAAATATCCAGACTCAGCCCTCTTTGCTTCAGTGGTTACCACCCTCGCAGAGTGCAGGCTGTCCCAGTGCTTCCTGTATCCATATGGGTCGTTCTCTAAAATCACTGCCATTCCATGCCAAACCCTTTACAGCAACACCAACACTCTGGCTCAAGACCAAGCTTTGTTTTTCAAAAATAATAAAATAAGCATTCATTTCTGCTTATGCTTTTGGATGTAGTTTATACTTTACTTATTTTGTGTATGCCTAAGTTTGAGTAATGAATTATTTCATTGATTCTGATGACGTTTAGACTTTGTTACTGATTTGAGCTCATTAGAATCATTTTTTATGAATTGGACCATTCAGAACACCGTAGAAACATGTTGTTTGCTTAACTTTTTTTGTGTTACTTTATGGTAGCCAGTTGTCTCTCATCAGTTTCAGTTTGGACTCTTGTGCTGTGTCACTGTATAGTGGACATGCAGCTCTGCTGCTTAATAAGGCAAAAACACTGCACCAAGCCATTGTAGTACATAGATGTGCCTTTTCATCATGAAGTGAACAGCCAAGTTTACTTGGAGTCTGCAAGTATTTTTTGAAGTCATAAAAAATGAAAAATGAAACGGAACCGTAGCATTTGTGGTGGCATATGTGGTCCTACAGTGTGGATCTGGAGTGTGCTGTAGAAATGACTCGACAATCTGTCCACTCGGCTCTGAAGTGAAGACCCTACTGCACTGCTCTGTGGTGCACTACACTGTGGTGCGTCTCAAGACGGTTCCTTACCCTCTGTGAAAACAAACACCGAAACAACTTTTCCAGACTAACAACTCAAACATTTTTGAAGTTTTTTTAATGAATGAGAATGCAGTTGGAAATAGGATTCATTTTGTATTTTACATTTATAGTAGCAGAAGCTGCTGACTTATGTTTGTTTTACCTGTATTTATCACCAAGGAGCTTTATGCTAAAAGGTTGAAAGGAGTAGTGCACCCAAAAAATGAAAATTGGCTGAAAGTGTACTCATCTACATCATGGATGGCCTAAGGGTGTTTCTTCATCCTCTGCAGTGAATGGGTGCCGTTAGTCAGAATGAAATTTCAAACTGCTGATTAAAGACGACAATCTCAAAGCAATCCACACAAGTCCTGTACATCAGTCAACATCTTGTGAAGTGAAAAATTGTATGTTTGTAATAAACATTTTTTTTGTAACACCTTTTTGTAATTGCACTCGGAAGTGCCCTTTTCACGTCTGTAAAGTACCCTTTACATCTGTTTGTCTTTTTTAACAAATATTTAACCAATTAAAGGCATTAAAAAGCGTATCTTTTAGAACCGCTCAAACTGTCAGTCAAACTTCACAACTCCGCCCCCTGAGCGCACATCACTCAGAGTCATAGAGCAGAAGCAGATGAACGTCTTCGTAAACACTAGTATGTCTATAAAGGTTCATATAATGCATCACCACACCGGGCCTGATGTTGACGTAATATGATGTCATCGTTTTAATGATGGACAACTTGCACACATTCGCTTGTTAAAAAACCCTCGGTGTAACTGCATTTGAGTTTGACACAAAGCAACCGAGTGATCCTTGTCAGCTAGGTAAAATATATGATAAGAAATCTTTATTTTGATTTCATCTGCTGAATGTGCTGATGCACGTTATTTAAATGATGTAATTTATTAACATTTCATCATATTATATAGCCTATGGTCCCACAGCATGGTAGGTTAAAGTTCACGATGCTGTTATATTATGCATGTGTTTGCTGGCTTTTTCAGTTTCAGCACATGTTCCTCAAAAGGTCTGTGCACGGCACTGATCCATAATATTGCTTTTTTCAGTGATGAAGTAATTTATTCTGAATCAGAAGATACACATACACGGAACAAGCACCATTTACAAGTGAAAACAGCTCAGAACAGTTCTAAACTAATATGTTGGTGGTTTTTCATGTGAGAGGACAACAGGGGCGGACTTCTTTCACTGGAGGATACATTAATTAAGGATTATTGACACATTTTTGACAGAAGTGATGGTTTTAAATGTTTTATTTTGGATGGATTTTTTTTTGGATGGATTTTTTTTTTTTTTTTTAATACAAACATTCAGCTTTTCACTTCATGAGACCTTAAATGAATGTCTGAAAGTTATTGTGATGGTTTTATCAGCTGTTTGAACTCTGGTGAGCGAGTGATGCAATGCTAAATTTCTCTGCATCTGTTTAGATGAAGAAAAGAACTCATCTACATTTTGGATGGTGTGGTCTTTGGAGGAGTACATTTTCAGCAAATTTTCATTTTGGGGTGAACTTTTTAATAATATGACCTTCCTGTTAACGTTAAATACTAGCGTTTCATATTGTAAAATTGTCTTTGCCTGATTTACGAAAATGTAATATTAAAATAACACATTAATCATGAAAGGGGAAAGAGCAAAAAAGGAAGCAAAAATCATCTCTTGTTGCTTTTGATGGGGCACTACAAAGACGGGAAAATAGTTTTTTCCCAGTTTAAAAAAAAAAAAAGATGATAAAAATGAATAAAGCAGTGGTGCGTTAGTTCAAAAGCTGATAAATACCCTCTGGGTTTCTCCTCTAGCACGATAAGAGATTAAAATATTACCATAAACACTGCATTATCTCACTCACCAGAGTTTCTCTCCCATACGCCCCACAGCAGAATGTTATCTCTCCATCTCCTCAGCATGAATATCTGCTCCATTAGCAAGCCATTCATCCACCCAACACACTGGCTCTGCTCTGAATAGGACCATAACACTGCTAAAAGTGATTGCATATCTTTTTCTTGTGAGACTGGTTCGATGCCAAACCAGTGGGCTGTTGAAAGTTGCTCTCCATTACTGTTTCTTTTGCATTAGCTCCGGTGGACCTATAATGGTTCTCGTGTGAAAGCGTTTTGAAGGCTTGTCTATCTACAAACCTTTGTCATGTCAAGTGGGATCATGTCATTTTTGTTTTTTACTGCAAATCCATTTTATAAGTAAGCCACAATGCATTTAAACAGAAAAAAAAGAATGCAGGAAAGAAGCATTTAAAAGTATTTATTAACAGGTCTTTTTTATATGACGTGTGATTGTGGAGGCGAGTTCACATTTTTGAACACCTGATTTGTAGCGATTTTGGTGAAGTTTGTAGCTAAACTTCACCAAACCTCACTTTTACAAACAGAACCTTACAAAATGTTGAAATATATAACAGCAAGACCTTAGACCAGAGGTGTAGCTATAGAAAAAAGGGAACGAGTCATTTAATTTGAAATCTGAAAAATATTAATTTTATTAATTGATTTGTTTGTTTGATTTATTAGGCTTTTATACGTTATTTCAGCTATCCACATATTCATTTGGGATATGCTTTCAGTAAATATACAGCATTTAATTATGCTTCTAAATAGGAAACGCCTATGATATAGTATCATAAATAAACCCTAAATTCTAAAGTCTTAAAGTATAGAATGTCTAGTGCTTTTTTTCTCTGCTATAAAGGTATAGACATGAATATAGGAATAATAAAGGAAGAGTTCATTCAAAAATGAAAATCATGTACTTGTCCTCATTTCAACACCTACATTCTGTCTTCTGTGGAACTTTTTTAGGTATTTAGGTACATTCAGAAATCTAAGACTATTAGTAAATAAAGATTTGCTAAGTTCTGAATGGTCTGTTTCTCATACAAAGCCATTAGATCATGCGGAATCTAGTATACATATTGCTATGGATACTTTGATACTTTATGGATTTACAATACCTCTTCCTGTTTAAGACGAGGTCAGTATTTCTTGAGTTACTGAACAGTGTGATTGATGATTGAGATTGCACATACACTAACATTTCCAAAGGCTATTTGATTCAAATCAACAACAACAACAACAACAACAAAAAAAATATATAATATATATATAAAAAACACCTAACGGAAGGCAGGTGACCAAAAAAAAAAAGGTCAGTGATGTGAGGTATCCATCAGTGTGAGTGTATGGGGCTCCAAGAGAAGTTGATTTATTTAGTGCTGTGAAAAGATAATATTTAATCTCTAAAGCACTAATCTCTCCTTTTTTGCCGCATTGCCTCTGATTATAAGCGTCCCAGCTGTGCCTACTTCCCTATTCATGGAGCAGAGTCTTGTGGCTTGTTTTACAGCTTCTTTCGGTGTAATTAACATCCTAAACAATCACAGCGCTCTATGGCTCGCCTGTCATTTCCAAGCTTTCTGTGTTTAGGTCAAAGGCATCTTCTCGTTTTCCCTGCAAAAGGGCTCTGCCTACTCAAATACCCCCAATTTTTTTTGCTCTGAGCTTATTACATTTCTCAGGGAACGCTGAATTTTCTGGCACAATGGTGAGATCTGAAGTAGATTGAAAAGAGGTTATGCACTTAACTGCACAAGTAATGACTAATTACGCCACTTTTCATGCATGCTCGTATGGCACCGTTCAATAGCTGCATGCTGACATGCAATTTCTTGTTTTTTTCATATTTTAAACCTGACATATCATGCTCTAAGACATCCAGGGTGTTTCAGTGTGTCCATGGAATGATTTAGAACTCCCCAGGTGATATGTGGAAAGCACTTTTAAGACATTAACAACTCTTTGTCATAATTGCAGGTGGACAAGCCGGGCAGCTCTCTTACTGATCCCACTAGTGAGTCTAAAACAAGCTTAAAATGACAGTTTCTGCAATTTATTTATTTATTAATTTTTTCAGTTTTCATTTTTTTTTTTTTTACTGAAAATGAAAAATGAGTGAATAATCCCAGTAGGCTATATTGAAATATCATATAAATAAAAAGAAAAAAAAGTGGGACTAGTCAGCTATTGTGATTCCCGGTGATATGAAATAATATTTAAAACCTCTTTCTTTTTGTTAATCATTGAACTTTCTTGCGCATTTCAAATGTGGCTAGTTTCTATGGTAGGCGTGTCAGTGTTTGTCTCTTAAAGGGGAAAAATGATTACAACAAGTTTTAATTATACCTCAGAGACGCTGGGGAAATGTGAGCTCACCACAGCCATTATAGTGTCAGGAGAAGCAGCAGTATGGCACTCATCATCACTAAGAGTATGTTGCTTGTGATTATACATATGCAATTGTGTAAGAAACCTTCTTATTATTCCTGCCAAACGTCTTCAAAATGACTGCGCACAACATAAAAGGAGGCAGATGAGAAACATCCTCCAGTACTCGCAGCTGAACATGAAGCTCTTTGAATTGTAAATGAGGTCGCTGTACCATGTAGCTCCATACTGTGCTATACAAAGGTTACTGGCGGTGGCCGACCGCTGTTATAGATTGGAAGGACCACTGACGTAGTTATTAGCATTTCACACCTAGACTTTTAACGCCGCAATGGCCACTTTCACATCGAAATGTAAGGTGCCAAAGCTAATGCTTGCCTGAATTTAAGTTTTTGACAAAGCCCCAGTTGGATAAGAGAGAGCAATTATGTCCATAGAGGTTGAGTGTAATCTGTTCATGTTTGTTTTAAGATCAAGTGATAGCTGTACTCTTATTCATATTGGCTATATCTTTTTTTGTAATGATTGTGTACATCGCTTTGATACAGGCACTACTGAAAGTAATGGTAGCTTGGAGTTAATCAGTAAGTGATTGCGATGATTTAATGAAATCAATCATTTTTACTGACCTGTAACTCTGAGCTGTTTATAACAAGAACTGGTTCAGAAGAGTCATGTATTTATAATTCGGATTGCACTGGTCACATTCTGTGTTTTTGATTCCTCAAGAACTGGTTCGTAAGAGTCTTTTGTTTGAGAATTGAATTGCACTGGTCACGTGGTTTTTGATTCACTAAAAAGAACAGTGTCATAAGAGTTACATGTTTTCATTAGACTAAACTGATAATGTTGTATATTTTATTGCGTTTGACAGCTCTCAAGGACAACTTAACAGAACATTTCTAGGGCTGTCAAGCGATTAAAGTTTTTAGTTGCATAATATATGCGTGTATATATGTGTACACATACATAGATGAATACATATAGGATAAGTTCATTTGCAAAAACCGATAAACGCCACTTTAAAAAAAAAGTGCTGATTGGCTTGCATTATTTTCCACATATAGTGCGATCTGAAACCCGTTTTGTCGAAAAAAAGCCATTATTGTCCACTTTCAAGGCGTCACTAATTCACGTTTTACTGCAGAAGCCAACAAGCACCCTTGTTGTTTTTGAACAGAAGCCGACAAGTATCAGAAAATACTCAGAAAAGACATTCTAGTTTCATCAAAGGTGACTAAAAGTGATCGAGGATGAAAACTTTTGTCAGGCATCTACATTGTCATCTAAGGAGAACATACTTTAAACTAATGTTTTTTTTTAAACTCTAAAAATAAAAAACATGAAAAAAGTCTTGCTATAAAACAGCAAAAAAAGATGAACTTTAATTTTGTAAATTACCTGTATTTGTATAAGCTCTTTATTTGTAGCTGTAATCTTGTAGCAGGAGATTCTAAACTGTGTCTTATTCTGATTTAATGCCTTAATACATTGCAATTTATTAATAAGCATAAATTGAGCTACAGTCTCTATTAATAAATATTAGTAAAAAGTCTTAAAATAGTGGTACCTGCAAATTGGTCCCTGGTACTGTGCCTACACAGTAGCAAAAAATGAACAGCGACCCAAGCAGCGTCCCACCTCCACACCAAATCAAATTAGCCAGTTGCCCCAGGGCTAGAGATCTGAGTTAATTTGCTTTTTAAACCTCCCAGATGAAACATTTGGCTCTTAAACGCTCCTTGTAAAAACGTCAACGTTCATCACAGCGGCCCCTCAGGCTGCAGAACCGCTCAGCCCTCACGATTGTTTTTTGAAACCGCCATCTGATTCTATTGCTGGCCGTACGGACCTTTCAAAATCTCTGCATCCTTGTTCTTCGGGATGTGCTTGAGTGTTATAATTGCTTGCATCATGCAATCACACCCGTCTGCAACCTTTCCAAGTCGTCGTGCCTACTCAGAGTTGTTCTTTGCAGGAAGCTGTAATGGCCTCAAGGAGTCTGGACTGTCAGTGCTGCAGCAGTAGGGTAATGTATGTCATGGCGTATGCGGTTGGTGATTGGAAGCCTTTGGGAGCGTCACTTTTTCTCAATGCGGGTGCGTGAGCGAGCTCCCCGAGGGCCTGCGGTGTCGTATCGGTGCTGCTATGTGAATGAGAGGCCTGTCAGACGTTACGAGCGGAGTTTCAGCCTGCAGCCGAGAGATTCACAAGCTTGCAGACTGCCAGAGAAATGAGTAACACCTTCCTTGGGGAGTTTCCGCAGTCTATAGAGAGTTTGGCAAATTAGCTGTTACGATCACTCGCAATATGTTATTTTTTATTCACGGCGCCTCACTTAGAAACTGAAACGAGCACCTCAGAGAAGAATGTGCGGGGGGAAAAAATGTCTTTTATGGAGTCACTCTGGCAAGACCTTGATTTCGAGATGGTCTTTTATTGTGAGCAATTATTGCGCAATTAGTTGAATGGGATTCATGAGAGCCGGGCACAGTGGTGGTTAACGCCAGACCAGGAGTAATCAATTCTCTCCTGTGTCCATGCTTTTCTCTTTTCACTCTTTGCTCTTGGGGCTTCAGCTGCTTGCAGTTCAGTGGCCCCTCTTAAGGAAGCCTCTTAGAAGAAGCACTTGAAGATGCTCTTCATCCGTCCCCGAAACCTGAGAAAAGAGATAAAGATAGAGGAAGTAAGGGAATGAGACTGTGATAGTGATAAGGCAAACAAAATCCTAGTATCTCATTTCCCGAGAGATTCTATGTCGTAGGCTTCAAAGCAGGCGAGTACTTCATGGTCTCAATTAATCAATATATCGATCTTAATAGTAATTGGAGGTAACATTAATTGTTTGTGAAGTGTAGTTCTAAAACACTGTTTGTATGGAAATTAATATTGAGTAGTTGATCGATTATTTTGATGATGAATTACATAATCGTATACTTTTTTGTGGTATTAAACATTACTTTAATTATAAACATTAATAATTTTAATAATACTAATAATGAAATCGGGTATTCCTGGTTTACCTCTAGGTACAATATTGATTTATTTAGTATTAATCAATTTCCTTGATGTATCTAATTAGCATTAGTGATTATACCCTCATTATTTTGTATATTCATATAACAACTAAATACAATAATCTAACTGCTCCGGGTGTGTGTTCACTGTGTGTGTGCGTGTTTGATCACTTCTCACTACTGTGTGTGTGCACTTGGATGGG
>JAUMHP010000072.1:5561770-5588684 GCA_032361065.1 Enteromius trimaculatus | reverse complement strand
TTCCTTTCCTTTCCTTTCCTTTCCTTTCCTTTCCTTTCCTTTCCTTTCCTTTCCTTTCCTTTCCTTTCCTTTCCTTTTCCTAATATATCTTGATTCACCTCTGGTAACCCAGCATATAATACATTTCAGCTGTATTTATTAATCTAGACATTTTCTGTCTCTTTTTGTCATTGAATTAAATTAAAATGTAATTTAAATGTTACAAAAATATATTAATCTAGGTGTTCAAATGATGTTTTTGTTAGTATTAGTTTAGGGTTAGGCTAATTTTAAGAAATTGAGAGAGAATCTTTTGGTAACTGGTTTATTTTAAGATCAAATTCTCACTATTAACAAACCATTATCTATGACATTTGCCTTAACAAGCTACTAATTTGCTGTTTTTTTAATAGTAAGGTAGTTGTTAAATTTAGTTATTGAGATGTGGAATATGGTCATGCAGAAGAATATGTGCCTTCTAATAAACAGGCGATGTGTTATTAATAGGCATGCTAATAATCAACTAGTGAATAGAGAAATCTCTATACTAAAGTGTTACCAAACTTGTAAAATAAAAAAATAAAAATAAAAAAAAAATTACAATTTCTAACTGGCACTTTTTACTCATGGCCATTCAGATGCACATTTATAAGCCGCCCAATCACATTTGTTCGTGCTTCTGGGCTCTTACTCTGTCATATTTGGAGTTTTATCAGAGCTCAAGTAGCTAGAGAAATTTTGAGCTGATGGAAGTGATTTATAAAGTCTTGTGGGTGGACTGCCATGTCAAGTGACTGTGTGTCTGACACACTGTCGAGTGTGTGTGATGAGTGTGTGTCCTGTAGGGACACACTGTGAGGGGTCAGTCGTGTAAAATGCTCTGGTATTGTCCGTGACCCCCACAGTTTCTCCGTCTTGAAGAGCTGCAATGCTCACCCTGAAGATTTTAGGAAAAGGGCTGAATCTGCAGCTCTACCTTTCTGGGAACATTCTATGATTTCAGGACAGAAAATGGCGCGCACAGTTCCTGCTGCCCTGTCTCCAACCGAGCTCAGCATGGGAGACAGCTCCTTTGCCTTTGTTGCTTCCTCTTTAATTTCACAAAAGTACAGGCAATGGCAAGGGAAGAATTTAAGTGGTTTGTTGCTCTTTATTTGTAGATTGTGGTGGCGGGGGAGGGGAAGGGGGAGAAGACAAGGTGATAAATGCAAGATGTGCGTACATTCCCCCTCAGAGAGCACAAAGTTATCAGTTATGAGTCGAATTGCCTGTCATCTTAATCACCTCTGTTAGTTCAATGATAAAGTCATTGAGTAAATATAGGTTCATTTCTTCATGGACAGGTTAACACTAAAATGTCACTCTCTTGAATCTGTGATCCAGTAAGTTTGAAGGAAAAGGAATAAATCCATCCCTCCAGTGTTCAGAATTTCAGAATTCTCAGATAAAAGAGCAACTTTTATTTGATTTAGGAATCTTTTGCAGCGTTAGAAATGTCTTTTCTATTAGTTAATCAATCAAAAAAAAAAACCTTACTGATAGGGTTTCCAGGTTTTTTCAGCAAAACCCACCCAATTGCTAATCAAAACTAGCCCAATCGCTTTTCAAGGGGCAATCCCAATAAAAATAGCATTACGTTGGGGTAAAATACAGTTTTTTTTGGTCTGGGTTCCCCTTATCAAAGTCATATTCCAGTGGCAAAATATCATCATTTTAACCCACATATGTTAAAAGCATTCCACGGAAAGAGTGTTAAAGCAACCCAAAGCAATTGTTGTTTTTTTCAAATCAAATGTTTCAAGGTAAATTTAAAGATAATCCTTAGCTGTTGGCATTTTATTTTGGTGAACAAGTTTTTGTAATTATGATAACATCACCATTCTCTAGAGGTAGACAAATAACAGTCCACAAGGAAGGGATTTAAAGAATAATGGAAAACTAAGTTATAAAAATGTTTATGAGCTTTTCTGAGAAAGAAAACTTGGATTTACGTGGAGTAAATACTGTACTGCGACTTGCTTCTCTTCATTTGATTCAGTGCATGTGTCTAAATGCGGATATGGTGAGTTATCTTTAAGCTATCTAAGGTATTTATAGCTTTTAGACACACACGTACATTTGTAAACCCTTTATATTTATTAGGAAGTATTCATGCAGAAATCTGCTTAATTCCAAATGTTTCACAAACTCACATTTCCATACGATTGATCTTTTTGCTTATGCTATTAGTTTCAGTGTGGTTGGTGGGTAGTTTATCAAAATCGGAAAGCTAAGACTAAATTTAAAGCTAATGCATACAGCATATTTAGAAATGTTGTTACTGGTGTTTGCTAGTATCAAGGCTATTCCTTTTTCTAAACCGCATAGCAACCCCATGACATCAATCACCAGAACACCCTACCACAGGCAATAATGATTAATACTTTAATTATTATATTACATTATATTCTTATATGTTATATACTGGTAGTTTTTTATTTCATTACCTTTAAATATTCAATTTTTTTTATAGCATTTAGACCTACTTTACAGAAGAATTTAACTCTATTTGCTTCATTGAATATTTTATTTTTTCTGTTAGTCCTTGCAAAGCTGCTATGAACACACTGTATTCTAAAAAGCTGTATTTTATTTTATCCAGTTCTGCAAATAAATGTGTTCACAGCCTCATTGGTCAGTCAGTAGGCAGGCTTTAGTTGTTTTGAGGGCCGCTCGTGCCGGTTTCTCCTCTGTTTGTGTATCCCCTCTGCGGCAGTCTCAGCTGACTGTGATTACAGTGAGGCACAATAATGGCTTTGGCTGCTCAGTGGGAGGTCAGAGGTCACGCTGTGCTATCAGGCCATCACAGGCACTGGCTGATCTGTGCTCCCAGTCATCTGTGGCTTTAGATAAGCTCGAACGAAAAAAGAGACAAAACTCTGATTATCTGATCATTTCAGAAAGGACAAACTGGGTCAACTGCGCGAACGCTCGGGCAAAAACAAAATGACAAAAATGGGAAAGGACAGTGAGGCGAAATGGTACGAAAATACAAATGCCAGTCCTGTGCTTTGCGTGCAGCGCTGGACATATTGAAACGCGACTCCAGAGGGAATTACCGCACAATTGAGGTTTGATACAGTGGCTCCTGTAGCGAACGCTGTTGTATAACTGTGGGCTGAGCACATTGCATATGACAAGAGACAGGCTAGTCTAATGACTACAGCTCTCTAGGGATTCCATCTTGACCTCTGCTGTAGTTAATTGCTTCCATTTTTCTTGTCTCACAGTGAGAAGAATGGAACGGGGTGGGAGGAGCCTATTGTAGCCCCTCCCCCTACAGGCTTCAAATGACAGATGCGAAAGAAATGACTCAGCAGGGGCCCAGTGTGTGATGCAAAGTCTTTCTTGACTCAAAGTATATAAGACAAGACTATAATCACAATATAAATGTAAAAATCAGCCATTTTTGTGTTAAAGGTTTTTAATGGCGAATAAAAAAAGTACAAATCTGCGTGGTTATGGTGTAATAAGAGCTTTCCCAGAGATGGTTGCATACTGTAACTCATGCATTGGCAAGAGCTAGTTGTATATGGGAGAAGCGCCTCGGGAGTGCTGGAAGGTCCCTCTGAGAAACTATCCATGGTCAGGTTAACATTAGCTTAATCAAACAGGTTGTCTGTGTACAAAAACAGAGTTTGGACGGGTGATCCCAACTATCTCCACCTGCTGAGTCTGTTGGTGTTGCTGTAAACCCATTTTGAAGGAGGCTGATTTGTTTTGCTATACATGTGAAGGCCAAATATATGGCTTATGCTAGTTGGAAAGTTTTATACTGTAAATGGGCTAACAATGAAGTATGTATTTGAATATTGGAATAATGTATCTATAAGAGTGCTTCACGGACTATATAATGCATTTTGCACTCAAAGGTGGCAAGTAAGAGAGTTAAAATAACAATATCCAATCAGATAAGCAACATTTTGCATTTGCAGGGATAAAATCTATTACAGAGATCTGGTCTGGATGGACAGTCAAAGGTCTGAAATCCATTATGTCCATATAGTTCAAAGTTAGTCAGGTTAGCACTTGTTTTAGCAAATAACCTAGACATCCTGGAACAGAGCTGTTTATTTTGTTTTGTTTACTGAAATTTGTCTGTGAAATAATTGGTACTTTTTACTGTTGGACAAACAGGACATTATGATCTCAGAGTCTGCACATTTCTTCTGTGTTGTCTGTACAATTTTCAACCGACCTGCTGTGCTGTGTTATTTGAATGAGGTTCTATTATTGTTGAAGCTATTTTAGATAAACCTGCCTCCAGACAGTAGAATCAAAACAAACCGTCCTTTCATATTTTACACGATGGTCAGAAAGTCTATTATTTTATAAGGTGTCTTTCTTGGAAAGGAAAAACTGAAATGTGTGCTAGACTCCATCCTAATAGTCCAGACCTGGCCATATGGAGTTAGTGTATAGAAATGATAACTAAAGTGGGTTAGGAAGTGTGAGGACAAACTTTGATGTTAGCATTACAACGCCTAGTCAGAAAGTTTAAAAATCTTGAAAGTTTTATCAGGAAAAGTCAGGCAGACCAGTTAAAACCCAGACCAATTTAGTAGGGGTGTAGCGGTTCACAGAAATCACGGTTCGGTTCGATACGATACAGTGGTTTGGTATGTTTTCGATACAGCAAAGAAAATAAATAAAAAGAGGATTTCTTAGATATTTTCACATTTTTATTTATTAAACATAAAGGTATCTTTAAACATAAAGATCTTTTTTTTTGTTACTTTGATCAAACAATGGAGCTATACTTCACACATCTTCTTAGGTTTCTTCTAAGCAGCAAATAAAACAAAACCTCCTTTATAACCAAAACCAAATGCTCCTTATAAAAAATTAAATGTAATATTGTACTAGTTATAAACTAATAGAAAGAAAAGAACAATTTTGTTTTTAAATGGAATGTTTTTTTGTTTTTTTTTTAAGTTCAGAAAGATGAGTGTGTGCGCATTAAACAAGGTCACAATCTTATTGTTCTGTGCTAGGAGGACTCAATAACATTGTCTTTAAATCCGCGGCTACAAATGTACTGATCGCTGTTACCGAACGATTGTTTTGCCCTGTTCTAATCTGTTTGAAATGCAAATATTATTACATTATATTATACACACTTCTCTTTTTTTTCTTTCCAGATATAAAAGTATTAGTCTGAATCATTTGGTTTGTAATGTGTACCGAACTAAAAGCCTCTCAACGGTTCAATACGAATTGATGTATCGCTACACCCCTACAAATTAGACATATTAGGCCACCTCACGTAAGTCACGGGAGAAGAATGGTTGAGTAAACAATGTTATTTTTGTTTTCTTTGAGGCACTGATGTCACATGGACTGTTTTATCGATATTTTTTCTACATTTCTGGACCTGGGATCATTTGAGTTGTATTGCTGTCTATGGAGGGTCGGATAGCCCTCTGATATAAAAAAAAACCAAAAAAAAAAACCTTAATTTGTGTTCTCGAAGATGAACAAAGGTCTTACAGGTTTAAAACAACCTGAGAGTGAGAAATGAATAACAGAATTTTCATTTCTGGGTGAACTAATCTTTTCAGAAAGGATCTAGAAACTAGCCTAAAATTTAGAAGCTTAAATTTTTGATACTGCCTTTTCAAGTAAATGTAATTTACTTTATGATTAACTAGTAAAGCCAATGAGAGGTTGTCACAAGTAAAAGCATTACTTTCTGCTCAGGAAATGGGATATTTCTGTGTCCCACTTATTTCTAGAGTTGTTATCTCTTCTACTAACTGGCAAATCTTAGTCATGACACAAAGAAATTTATATCCATTTATATCCAGTTGTGTCACTAAAGAAGTTTCACGTTCAGAGAGGCGAAACTCTGTGTGTGATATTCACAGCTACCTCGTGCTCTGTTCTTTTGCATGTTACTCATACTTATCCTGGGTGCCGTCCAGACGTCAACGGGCTGGATCGCAGCCATTTACAGTGGAAATTTCTGGGTGAATGCATAAAGTGAGAAATGTCTGTTCCTCAATGGTCCCTCACCTGAGTCTGGCATCATGCCTCTCTCTCTTTCTCTCTGGAGGTTCCTCTAGTCCGCCCCATGCCGCTCAGCTGACACAGATGGCAGAAGTCCAACCTGGATGATGATAAAATCCACTAACTTAGTCATCAAATGTGCCACACACTCTATTTTCTTAATTCTGTTTTTGGAATTTGGCTGCTTCCAAATCGGAGCTGGCAATTTTAATGCAGATTAACTTGCCTTTTATACAGCTCAAACATTTTCAGATTTTAGATGGGATTTGTAAGCAGTACACGAAACCTGGCTAGTGCTCATAGTTGATTTAATGTACATATTGCTGAGCAGCAAGTACAGCGATATATGTATAATTTAGTAGTATAGTAAGCTTTCTTTATTTATCATTGATTTCCTTTGACTTTTCTCTGGATTTTCACTAAGCTCATCATATAGGACTATATAATCACTTTATACAAGAGTGACTCATCATGCATACTGTATGTTGAACAAAATACAGGTATTTCTGCAGTATGATTTCACTTTCTGAGTGTCAAGAGCCTATGTTTTCCAAAATGCACCAAAAATGTGTGGAAACCATAGCCATTGGTTTCAGTACGCCACTCTATAAAAAGAACAACCGAATTTGAGTTGACCTTCATCTGCTGCACTCATTCGTTTGTGTAAAGGTTGCCAGGTGACGTTAATTGTGTGAAAGCTAGGATTTCTTGGCACTCAATGTTGAAAGGTCCACCGACTCTTGTTTTCAACAGCACATACATGCTTTTTGTCTCTATGGGAGCAAGGAAACGCATTTGGAAATTTTGGAGCAGAACAGCTTGATTTTCCTTTTGGAGTATTTATTTATGGTTAACTCCTCTTGTGCACATACAAACGAGAAATTTGTCACTTCCTCTTGGCATCCCCTTCCACTGCCCCTGTTGTGTCTGCGTTGAATATTCATTGCAGTTGGCATCGCAGGAAAAAAGTGGCATACTGATCAGTCATGCTATTTTTCACCAACTGCATTTACAAGATGCCCTGCTTACACCCTGCTCAACATAATTTCCCCCGCTGTTATAACTAAACTGGCAATTAAATGATTTGTTCCTTTTTGAATATGATATTTCTTTGTAGACAGTATTTACATTTAGTATAACACATTTTTGGGAAGCGTTTGAAGGAACCGTCTGATGCTTTTGATTTATCCAAGTTTAGATAGAAAAGAAGAAATTTTTTTTTTTTTTTTTTTAATGTCATTAAAATTATTTTATTAGACATTAAGTATCAGCTTTGATTTATGGATTTGGGCTGTGAAGGATTTTGTCTTGTTCTCGCTACAGGCTTCCCTTAGTTATTATATTATTTTGTATTATATATATATTTTTTAAAAACAACATTAATAGGTTTTTGTATACAGTCCTTAAAAGTGTGCTGTATTATTTATAATGATTTGTTTTTCTTATACACATTATGATTTTTATTTTATTGTATGTGAATAATATTTAAATAAATTATAAACAATATGTACTGTAAGTAATACAATTTTGATTTTCTCTATATATTTAGAATTCTTTTTGGCCAAAGACTGCTTTTCAAAAAAAAAAAAAAAAAAAAAAATAAGACAACAAGACAAAATCCTTCACAGTCCAAATCCATAAATCAAAGCTGATACTTAATGATACTTAATGATACTTAATGTCTAATAAAATAATTTTAATGACATAAAAAAAAAAAAAAAAAAAAGTTTTTATATATATATATATATATACAAATACATGCACAAAGATGCCAGAGCACGCTGTATGCTGGATCCTTTCATTTCAAAGAGCAAAATAAGCTGTGCATTCAACGTCATGGTCAGTTAAGTCATAAAGCTTCCAAAAAGACGATCCATATTTAAGAACATGTCTTTGAAATGTTCTGGAGCAGCTCAGCGCTGTCTCACTCAACTCACTAACACGCCTGACCTGAAGTGGGTCCGGTCAAAAGAGTTGAGAGTAAATAAGATTTGTGTCAAAACTGCGTCACATTCAGCAGCGGCAGCTCTTAAAGAAATAGCAGCCAAAATAACCAGCAGCTGTGATGTCTATTAATCAAAGGAGAAAGAAAAAAGAGGATAGCTTTATGGATTCATCTTTATTTCATTTAGAATTTGTCAGATAACTTCAATTTCGGTTTCTGTATATTTCTGCTGAAGTGCTTTAGTAAATATGACATTTATTATAATGGTTTATGTGAAGATTGTTTTAAGTTCACTTAAATTAGAAGTGAAGTCTAAATGTTAAAATAGCTCTAAAAATAGACAATTTTATAAAGAAATCAGTATTGGTGTTTTAATGGTTTTATGTGAAGATTGTTTGGTTTAATGATTTTGTTGATGTTGAATGTTCAATGATTAAATAGTTACTAGTGAAAAAAACAATTCCAGAGACATCAGAGTAATGCTGGCCTTCAGTCACAAAAAAAGTTGCTATCATATAAATATTAGAAAATGTACTGTCTTTGTGTTGTTTGAACATTAATTTAATGTTTGAATGTGACATTTTTGCTATATAAAAGTATATTTAAAAACGTTAGTGTTAGTTGGAGTTAATCGTGATTCATTTCAGAAAAATATGCAATTAATTAGTTTTGTTTTGTTTTAAATCGATTGACAGCACTAATAAATATATTATACAATAAAAATAAATAAATTAAGTTCTTTCAGTTTTCCTTAATTAGCTGTTTTAAACCTGGAATAGTCATAAACGACTAAAGTCACAGTACAGTTACCTACATATCTTACTAGTTTCCTGAATTGGCCCATGTGTGTACTGCAAATTTCTTTGGATAAAAGTGCCATTTAAATGACTGCCTGTTTGTTTTTCTGTGTCAAAACACCTACGGCATTCTGGTACGATAGAGTTCTAGTCTCTTTCCAGTTTTCTAACCTTTAAATAAAATTCTCTCCTCAGCTCAGCGATCTTTTCACCCAGTTTGAGGAAAAGCCTCAAGGGGCCGCCTCCCTCGCTCAGGTCCACAAAGCGGTCCTTCCAGATGGGAGGACGGTGGCAGTGAAGGTACAACATCCCAAGGTCCAGCGCCAAAGCTCCAAGGACATTGTTGTGATGGAGGTAATTACCGAGGGAGCAGAGCTGCCGATGCCTGGCTTCTGATGCCTAATTCACACGCTCTGTCATTGTCACACGCCCATGTATATTTCGATTCGTCTAGGGGCCTGTTCACCTCCCATTAGTGTTTAAAAAATAGAATTCATCATTCAACCAACACTTTTATTCATTCATTTTATTGCAAATAGCCATTTGTCCATGCACCTACAATTTCATTTGTTTCATATAATTACTGTAATACAGCCAGGTCTTATTCAGAGTCTTGGGTTCAATTTAATGTATTATAAAGATGTGCAAGTTTGCATACCCCTTCGAGAAACCGTAAGATGTTTAGTACTTTTTTTTTATTCTTACCGTCAGAGTCTGCATTACCCTTTTGGGGTTTATTTTGCAACTGATTGATTGATTGTCTCCGTTGCATGTGTTTTATATGAAGTAGTTTCATCGTGATCATATCCTGAAAGGGTTATGTCAATGAGCATAAATGAATATGTGTCTGTTTTCAGTTTCTCCTTCAGGTTGTCAGCTGGTTGTTTCCAGACTTTGCCTTTATGTGGCTGGTGGAAGAAGCCAAAAAGAACATGCCTCTAGAGCTGGACTTCCTCAATGAGGGACGAAATGCTGAGAAAATAGCAGACATGCTCAAGCAGTTCACGTTTTTGAAGGTTTGTCATTGTTATGTAGTGTGCCACTTTGTAAAACCCATCAGACAAGCGTTAATGTTTTTTGCCAAATCGAAGATTTTAGTGTTTTAAATGACCTTAGGTTTTAAAATAAATCGTGAGGACTTGCCACCTGGGTTCATAAATGGCAAAATTACTTAAAGTGACCAATGATTTTAACTTTGTCAGCGGCCTTCAGGAAACAATTCAGTTGCTTACTTTATTCTGAAATGACTCTTAAGAGTAGTGCGCCCTTCAACGCTACACGAATGCAAGTGAAAGCTTATATTTCAACCAATTTCAGCACTACAAAACAAAAAGCTCAGACTTTTTTGACATTTCAACGTCTTATTCTGTAACTTTCAAGTCATATTACAAGTCCCACTAAAACACTGTACCAGCTTCAGTTTGCATTTTTTCACACTGTTTCGACTAGACGCCGGCGAATCACAGTTCCCTTGTATTTCTCCCCTGCAAGAAGACTTTGCAAGGTAAATAATCTGTCATAACAACTGCCAAATGCTTCCAGGCAAGTCCCCTTTTCATTTTTAATGAATAACAAAGAGACCTGGCTGGCCCTGCAGGGTAATGAGAATTGCCTGGGTTTACACCCGCAGATTTGTGCCTCTAATGCACACTATTAGCTCTGTCAAAACGTTTGACAGCGGAGCACAAGCCGCCATGTCAGGAATAAATCCCCAGCTCTCTGCATCAGCCCCTCGCCCTGTAAAACAAGCGTGATTATACAACGGCGGCGGTTCAGCGGAGTCGCAGGCAGTTCAGAGTGTTTTGCTGTTCCACAAGGCAGACACTGAGCTGAAAAATGGCTCTGTTTATATGGTGGTAACGGATGGATTTTTTATCGTTGACGTTCGCTTGATAAAGAGGGCTGAGAGGAACTACACTGAAAGTGTGTTGCCGGAGGTGGTGGCAAAAGGCAGGCCTTGGTATCAGGTGGAGGAAAATTATCAAGGAAAAAAAAAGTAAATCTTCCTCATTATGTAGAGAAAGTTTTTAATTAGTAGCAAGTTGGTAGAGCGATGCACCAGATAAGCAGTGATGTTCAGGAACAGGAAACTGTCGTATAGAAAAGGAAGGTCATCTACAGCATCAAGAAAGGCTGCTGCTTTGAGCTTTATGTGCAGATTATAGCTAATTCTGAGCATCTCATCTGGCATTATCCGTCACAGAGAATCTTATTTTCTCTATGTCATTGTCTGAAAGTACAGATAGCGATTTCAGGGCACAAATTGGCAATTTTGGTATGGCTAATAATGCTTGTTCGCTCACAGTATGGTCTAAAAACTGTTTTCCAGTCTTTAGTTCATTACTGCTGCTAAGTCAATTATCACTACTTCTCTCGCTCGTACTCTGATTTAGAAATTTGAACAAACATATTCATCTTTGGTGAATAATGTGTCCAGCAGAACACCATAGTGTTACTTAAAACAGTCAGCTCCTTAGAATCCACATCTCTAAATACCACATAACACATAGAAGGAACTTATAGTTTTTAGACTATGGGATCTGCACAGAATGTAGCGTTGACAAGGGAGCCTACATGGAGGAAAAAAAAAAAGAGGCTAGTTTTGATTAGCAGTTGACCCCGGATTTGTTTCACAGACCTGGCAACCAGTGAAAAGCGAACGAGGAACAGGTCTTGTACTGTACTTGTTGGTTTTGTTATGTGGCAGTCCACTGTGGGTTGGCTTTCATTTTGTCTTCCGTTTGTTGTGCGACCCAGGGTTCGAAAATACTCTGCTTCCTAGCAAACACACTGCAACACTCTAAAGAACTCTCTATAAACTGTGTAGCAACCCTCTAACCGTTCACAACATCCTAGAAAACCCATAGCATAAAACCACTCAACTCCCATAGCAACCACATGACAACACTCTAAAAACCACTCTGAACTAATCAAATGCTAATACAATTCTATGAAAACAGTTTAACTACTTTGAAATGTTCTGAAGGTTACTTTTTTTTTTCTTGCCTGGTTCATAAAAGTACAAAAACAGTAAATGTCAGAAATTGGGAATAGGATTGTGCTTTAGTAATTTATTATTGCCCCTATTGTGACCTTTTTTCCTGATGTTGTTTTGAAGCAGTTTAAAGGTTCAGTCTCCCTAAACCCTTCCTTTCCATTAGCCTACTTTGCTGTGATTAATTAGATAGCCCAGTCTGTTGTGATTGGCCTGATGCATAGAGCATGTGTCAGAAACGATACACCCATTGCCAGAGTTCCCTATTTTTAATGCTCGGTAGAAAATACAAACATCTATTATTTATCATACTTGCAGGTTGTGATACAGTGGAGCCATCTGGTTCAAATAAACTGGGTACTGAGCCATCTTTTCAAGAGGAAGCATTTTGTGATTCCTGTGAAATTAGAGAAAGCAGACGTCAATAAATGATGGGAGTTGTATTGCTGCGGTACAGTGTAAAAGCAAAATAAATTCTTTGTAGCCTAAACTTTCCGAGGTATAAATATAACAAATGGAATTCCACAGCGTAGGACATAGTGTCTGCTTGACAAGAAAAGGCTTTAGTATTTGGTGACGGGGTCAAGTTGTTTTTTGACAGCTATCGTAGAACATACATTATGCAAATGTCTTACTCTGTAACTTGTCACGGAAGTGGAATTCAAATTATCGGTGACTCGTTTAGGCTGTTTAGAGTCGATTCTTTGTTGGATGACAATAACTTTATTTATCTCTAGGGGTGTTGAAATAAATCATTCCTACGATGCATCGCGTTTTAGACGAGGACGATTCGCTACCGGTGCAGTAACAGACCTTAACCAGTTGTAGCGTACTGACGCTTTTCTAATATCAATTGTTGCATACGTCTTGGAGGCAAGACACAACTGCGAGTGATTACAAATGCTACCTCCATCTACTAAATCTGGGCACATTTCAGCGTTTAAGGGGGTAAAGCCACGAACTTGAGAAACCTTGTCAGCGTTTTCATTTTGAGCTGCCTGTCAGTGCCAAGTATTTAGTATTTACTTTTGTGTATTTCTTCTAAATGCTCTGGTTGCCTTCTGTGCCCAGACTCTTTTTGCGTGATGTTTGAAACATTCATGAAGTGTGTTTTCTTTGAGCAGGGAAAAATGAAAGGTTCAGTTCAGCGTCTGACTGCTTGTATTTTTGACAAAATTGTATACATGAAGTAAAATTGAAAATAGAGGAGTGCATCGTCAATGCATCATAATATCGAAATGAACCCGAATCGATGACATGGTAATGGTCATCTAAGTGATTCGTGAGGCCAGCTTTGGTTCACACTCTGGCTTTACAGCTATGCAGATTGGTTACATTCACACACAGCTACGTTACACACTTCAATATTGGAAATGGCATAATAGGGGCACTTTAAAATGATGTTTATCTAATTTGGCTGGAACGACTTAAATAAGCCGTGGCGCATCTGTAAAGATTATGTTGAGAATATGTTTTGTTTTCTCCCAGATCCCGAAGATTCACTGGGATCTTTCCACCAAGCGTATTCTAACCATGGACTTTGTGGAGGGCGGTCAGGTCAACGACCGGGAGTACATGAGGAAACATGGCATCAATGTCAACAAGGTAAGAGAGACGCCCATATCACTGCTGTAACTCTAACACAGAGCACCAGTTCCTCAGAAACACTCAGAACAGCAGCCCAACAAACGGCACTTGTCACAACTCCACCACTCGAGATCGCTTAATCAGTAATTTCACTATGCCGATGTTAATTTGAGCATGGAAAAGTGCTCGGGAATGCTAATGAA
Organism: Enteromius trimaculatus; assembly: GCA_032361065.1. NCBI lineage: Eukaryota > Metazoa > Chordata > Actinopteri > Cypriniformes > Cyprinidae > Enteromius > Enteromius trimaculatus. The sequence goes on along the minus strand of JAUMHP010000072.1, from coordinate 5,575,130 downwards.
GCAGTCACGTTCCCTGCGACGTTTGATGCCATGGGTTCTGGAAGCTTTGAAGATGTTTCTCTTTGCCCTGTTCCGAGAGGCTCTGACACCGCTGAAATGGAGGCTGCTTGGTTTGATGAATTATGCCTCTCAAATTTCATTTCATTTTTCTAGCCCTTAGCAGATGAGCACTAAATTAAATCAGGCTCTTTTTCATATTTATATCATAGACTGTTTTTCCGTCGTGGCTGCAATTTATTCTACTCCACCACTTTTGTCAGCACAAGGACTCGCCGCGAGATCGAGCGCCTTTTTAATTTTGCGCTTTTGTTAAGGTGACTCTGGTCTCAGGGTGAATGCGGTTGCAGACAATGGCTTTGGTTGGAACGGAGGCCCTGTGTGAGTGAGCTAATCTGTAGTTATGCGGGGCCAGGAGACGACAGAGAGACGAATAAACAGGGAGGCGACTTTTGTGAGGACTGAGGGATAACGGAGGAACGAATGCTAATGAATTCGATCGATGTGATCAATGTGCCAGTGTCTGTTCACATGGGAATATTTTGCATCGGAATTGCCAATGCATTATTATTTTCTTATTTGATGATGGTGGTCAGCTGACTGGGAATAGTTTTCAAAAAATAATAAATGCATAAAAAGTAAGTGAACTTCACTCCTAAAATGCAAATCACAAATTTTGCAATGCTCACAGGTGGACGGTATGACCAAAATCTTATATAACGTTTTTTCATAAGTTTCTATCACAATCTCTTGTTTTGTTGTTCAAATGTTTGACTAAAAATTCAGTCAAAAATGTTTATATTCCAAATAACACCCATTTATGGATAATCTAGGACATATTGAACCTATTTCATTCATTGTTTCTTTTTATTAGCTTCATAATTTGTCTTAAATATGTTGCAGAGGGCTTTTATAAATATATATTTATACAGCTATAAACATTTGTGACCCTGGACCACAAAACCAGTCTTAAGTAGCATGCATATATTTGTAGCAATAGCCAAAACCACAATGTTTGGGTTGAAATGATACACTTTTCTTTTATGCCAAAAATCATTTTTTACTTAAAATAAAATAAACTTTACTTTACTTAAAAATGATTGAGTAAAGATCATGTTCCATAAGGATAGTTTGTTCATTTCCTACCGCAAATATATCAAAACACATTTTTAATTAATAATATGCATTAATAAGAACAATAAGGCAATTTTCTCAGTATTGGAATTTTTTTTTTTTTTTTACCTTCAGTTTCCAGATTTTCATATAGTTGTATCTTGGCCATTATATTATCCGATTCTAACAAAGTTATATTATCCTATTCTAACAAAACCATATTATGCTATCCTAACAAACCATACATCAATGGAAAGCCTATTTATTCAGCTTCAATTAAAAAAAATTAACCCTGATGGGTTTTGTAATCCAGGGTTCACAATTATTATGAAAACTGTGTGTGTGTGTATGTGTATATGTCTATATATTAAAATATGCATAATATTATAATGCTAAATTAAAACATAAAATTAAAACAATGCAAAAACCCTAAAGATAACATACAGAACAGACCTTAAGCACAAAGAATAGCATAAGTGAATTTTAAACAATTAATTGCCACTTTGAACGATTATGTAATTGCAACCCGTAATTGTAATTGCAATTTAAAAATTTGATTAAATGTGGAGACATACTTTAATGGCAATGAAAATAAGATATTTCTTGCTGTTAAAGTGAAATTATATACATGTTCTACACATGAGAACATGTCAAAAATGCTTATTTAGAAGAATATTTCAAATAGCCCTTAGAGGCTTTGGCATCCAAACTATTCTTATATATACACTGTGCTATATTGTGATTTTCCAGCACAGTTTGAAACCTGTCTTTGTCATATTAAAAATATCTATTTTTGTCTATACACCGTTACAATATATAGGATACCATCTTGCCACCCAGCTCTAGTCTACTCAAAACACTTTCTGTAAACATGGATGCTCAATCCTGTTCACTGAAATATCTCATCTTGTTGTTCAGTATTTCAGTTATTTCACAAGCAGCTTCCTTCATCATATTCCCGGATTTCATGCATCGCTCATCCATGGAAGAGAGAGGAATATGGAAAGCGGGCAGCGAGATGGATGATGAGATGGTTAGAAACGCAGAGCTAGAAAAAGACTGCGGGCGCTGAAAGCCGTTGCGATCGCGCTGGCTTTTGTTAAATGACTAAATGGGATCATTTTAGCACCTGCTTTGTTTGTGTCACTCTGTCATTATATTTCCTCCGACCTGTTTTGTCTGTCTGAATTAATATGCACATTTGCTGCCAGTTTGTTTTGCAAAGCTCGCTGAGGCTTTAAACGGCAACCTTTCCTTATCGTTGTACACCCAGGCATCAGTGAGCCTGACAGACGGGTAAACACGGCCTGAAACCGGTCTCATAAGCCACCGAGCCGTGCTTAAAGGGCACCACACACCTTTGAAAGACGGAGGAGGGAAGGGTCGGCGGGTGGATGGCACATCAAGCGTTTATCACACCCCCCTCTCACTCGCACTTGCACGTACACACGAGTGCACATAACATTTATTTTCCTTTACGCGGTGTCACACACAACCACTGCTTGGATTGTTTTCTTTTTCTCTGCCAAGCTGTTTTTCTTTTGAGATAGCGGACTGGGTTATGGGCGGCACTGATTCACTGATGTTCCCGGTACAGTGTGGCAAATGAGAATGCGTTTTAAAAGAAAACGGCGTACAAATTTTATGCAGAGCTTGAAAATGCAATCAAAGGGCTCGGTTCATCAGACTCATTTGGAGTGGAGCAATTTAGCGAACGCTTCCGCTTATATTTCCCCTCGCATATTTTAATGTGGCGTCGTGCGTGCGGTGGCGCGTCTGCGTCTGAGAGCTTTTAAGAGGGTTTTAGAGGTTCGAGGGAATGAAAGTGATCGTGGTATTAGCAAGCGTGCCACGTGGCCGCTCAATGGGGCTTTGCTAAAGAGACGCTCTCCATTGGAACAAGTTGAAAAGGCAGTGCAGCCCGCTTGCTTAAAAAGACACTTTATTCTGAAATTGCAGAGCTATGGGGGGTTAGCAGAGCCGGTGGGAAACAGAGCTGAAGGCAGTGGGAGGAAATGAGTCTGCTCTCTGGAAGGGCATCTAAGCAGCGGGACCTGAAGACTGTGAAGCGCGTATTTTTGGTGCCTTAACCGCACCCACAGTTAAGGTTTTGCGTGAAAAGCTTTACTTGGTGTTCAAAGAAACAAAGCAGAAATGTATTTGAAATATATTTGAAAATGTCTATGTTTATACAGTAGCCCCCCAAAAGACACTTAAGCCACTCTTAAATATATGGATCTTTTCTTTATATACCAAAATGCTTTTTTTTTGTTTTGAAAGGAAAAAAGCTTCTTTTTTTTATTTCTTTTATTCATTTTTTGTGAAATGTTACCATACTTGTAGAATGCTGTGTATTATTACAGTTGTAATGTTGTATCATACTATTTTTAGTTTCTTCTAATTAACATGCTTGTATAATGGTATTTACTAGCTATAATGAATATGACTTTATATTTAATAAATATTAGCTCTTTTCACTTAAAATGTCTGTCATTGTATTATAATAGACATAATTTTATAATAGAATCTAATCTAAATCTAATGTGATTTTTATTTTATATTAATAAAAATAATGTATATTTTGTAATAATTATAAAAATGTACTTGACCACAATTATTGGCACCCCTAAAAATGTTTTTTGAGTAAAATATCTCTGAAGCATATTCCCAATTTTGAGCACTCCAGGGTGATTATGGACATGAAAATATCCAGCCATGGATATCTTGTTTCCCTTAACCATCAACACAATGAGAAGAAACAAATGATATATTTATGATGTGCAGCAAAAGATAATTGAGCTTCACCAATTAGTGAAGTGGCTTTAAGAAAACAGCTAGAGAAGTGAAAATGACCATTTCCACCATCAGGGAAATAATTAAGAATTTCCAATCAACATAACATGTTACGAAGCTGCCTGGAAGAGGATGCGTATCTCTATCTTCCTAATACACGGCGAGTAGAGTAGAGTTTGAGTGGCTAAAGACTCTTCAAGGACCACAGCTGGAGAATTGCAGAAAACAGTTGAGTCTCCGGGTCATAAAACCTTTAAAGAAAATTCTCCTCACTCATCCAAAAACAATCTCCAGCATGTTCAGTTGTCAGGCAGGACTTTTTAGCAGCAAACACTCAAGATGGGTTTGGTGAACACAGGGATACTGCTGTGTTTTTGATGTTGTGGGCCTATATTTCTGCTGGAGGTCCAGGACATCTTGTTTAGACACATGGCATCATGGATTCTATCAAAAACCAACAGATAACAAATCTAACTCGGTTAGAAATCTTATAATGGGCCATGGTTGGGTCTTCCATTGGGACAATAATCCAAACACAAACATCAAAATAAACACAAGAATTAGTCAATGAGCACAAAATGAAGCTTTTTCTTCCCAGTCCTCTGACCTGAACCCTGCAGAAAATGAGTGAGGTGAACTAAAGAGGACTTCATCATGAAGCTGGTATTCTTAAGGGTCTGGAGAGATTCTGGATGAAGGAATGATCTCTTTTCTCTTACCAGGTGTTTTCCAAACTCTTCAGGCATTACAGGAGAAAACTCAGAGCTGTTATCTTGGGTAAAGGACATAGTAATAATTGGGTGCCAATAATTATGGCCAACATGTATTGGAGAAAAACATTTATTTCATCATGAGTTTTTCTCCTCATTTTCATTTGTTTTAATTCAATGATAGGTTAGAATTTTGTGAATGTTTTGAATGAAAGATCACAAGGATAAAAAATGCAGATTTATTTTACCAGCCACCTTTGCTTTACCAAGGGTGCCAATATAAGTGGAGGCCACTGTGTATATATGTATATATATACAGTACATACACACACATATATTGTCATTGTATGTCAGCTTTAAATGAATGGATGCTGTACTTCCATTATCTGTCAGTTTGCATGTGTTTATTACTGGAACCATTCGAATAATAAACTGGGCGCATGCTAATTTTATAAACACTATTAAATTTCATTTTGTTGGTTGGAAATCCTGGCAAATAGGGAAAGACCCTTTGGGAAATTAGCTGTGTGAAATTCCAATCAGTGTTAGATTTCATACTGTCATTGGATTTTGTGGCTCCCAAAGCATATGTTGACAAATGTTAGAATGAGAATTCGTGGTGCTGAGCATGATTGTGTGTGCATATAGAGGACAACAGATGTATTTTTTGTGTGCTGGTGAACAGTATAGATGGCTTAAATAGATTTGATACTGGATGGGGTGGACAGAGGAAAAAGTCAAATTGTTAGTATGTTTTGACTACTTGGCTTAGTATGACATAATATTTAATGTGTGGTGCTCACGTCTTTAATATAATATGGTGCTTTTTTTTTCTTTTCTTCTTTCCATAATGTCATTTCTCTGCTGAGCACAGCTTAAACAAAACAAATGTATTGTTCTCCCAACCTGGCCAAGCGGGTGTTTATCTGATTTAGCGTTCTGGTCTCCTTTCAAAAAGTGCCCAAAATGTCTCTTAAAGCATCAGAAATGAACATCTAAACCAGCTTGGCCAACCCGATATGGAGTGACATCATAATGTGATGTAATTTCAAAATGAAAGCTTTAAGCAATTTCATCCATCAAGGTAATTTAGTCCTGTAGCTTCTTTAACTTATCGTAAAGAGGTCAAGATCAGTCAGCTCTCCTCCCTAGACACCCTCAATTCCCCTCAATCTGTCAATCGTGGCGTAAATGCCCCATCACCCTCTTCCTTTCTCCCTTGCTCTGTTTCCCTCCTTCACGGATGTTAGAGGTTCATAATATCAGACAGAAAGTTTTAACACTCTTCATGTGACAGCAGCATATTCTCAGAGGTTGAGAAGTGCATTATAGAATCCGCATACAAAATGTTCCTCCCCGAATAAGTGGTAATGATTAAAGTCAACGCTATATTAGCCAGCATCATGGACGATCCTGCCCCTCGTAACCCCCCCCCCCCCCCCCTTGCAGTACTCATTAGCCGCTGGTCAGCCTTTACAGCACTCACAAAAGTAAATAAAGCAAACAGTGTAGCCAAGCGCTTTATCTGGGCCGAATACTGGCTCTGGCATTAGCCAATGATGATGAGAGTTATTAGACAGCTGATGAGATAGATACAGAACATAATAAATGACGGAGTCTACCTCTGAAAATGGATAGAATTATTAACTGGCTCTGGCATCTGCGAGCTTCTGTGTGGGAGCTGGCGTGTAAGTAATCAAAAGATTGATGATGGCTGGAATGGACTTTTCTCTCTGTGTTCTGCCAACGTGCACGGAATGTCAGGATGTTTTATTATTTATTAATTTTTTTTACTATCCAGATGCAGCAGAGTGAAAAGACGATGTACATTAGCTTTGGGCTAAGGTCCTTATGGAATGTATTTTAATAGTATCCGTAATGACTGCTTTATACAGTATGTGATGAGATTAGTAATCGCTAATCAGCCCTATGCTTAAAACTAGGCATGTTTCTGGTGTAATGACTGTTTTAACATTATTCTCATTTTGACCAAATTGTAAAGCAGCGTCGTGGAGGATGCAATCCCAGGATGCATTGCAACATGTTCAGTGCAGGAGTGAGATCCAAGAGAAATTGTTCGACTGTAGATATCGTTTACTACTATTAAATACCTCAATTTAAGTAGGTTCCTGCTACTGTATTTTGCCTAATATTGGTGTTTGCTATAGTTTCCTGTCATTTATTCCAATATTGTATATTTCATTTGGTTAGTCTGTGGAACATCTACAGTTGTGGAAAATGTATTTGTGATAATAAGAAAGCAAGAAAGAGCAATAATGCATTGCCTCTTAGGGCTTCTGTACATATTCTGTACAAGACACATTATGATCAGGCTGATTGTATTTGTATTGTGCATTAGGACATGGTTTTAGCTGTATTTGTAAAGAAAAACCTATTAGCAGGTAGCTAAAAGGGAGTAAACTAGTAACCAGTCAGTGTGTTAATAATGTGTGTGTGTGTGGTAAGTCAAATCCCATCTGGCCGATCCTTTTGGGTCAGGCAATGCGAGGAATTATCTCTATTAGCAGTGATTCCTACATCACAGAGAATTGAGCGCTCTTTAAATAGCCGCATGAGCCTTTGGGCTGCTGTGAGAGTCCTCCTCTACTCCACGAGGTCTCTGGAGGGTCCTGGATCTGTTACAGCATCCATGCTGCTCTGAGAGGGACTGTGAGTGTGGAGGGTGGTTCAATCCTGATGCTATTTTTGCCTTAAGACGTTAGTAGTGTTTGCGTTTCTCTTTACTGAGGAGTTTTTGTGCCTCTTTCTCTCAGAATATCGGAAAATAATTATAATAATAGTAATGTTTTACTATTAATTAAAATATGTACGTTTTTAAAAGGGAATAATGAAACATGATAGGAAATCACATTAGAGGCTGAAACTTTGAACTTTTCTGTTATTATACAGTAAGTGAATTATAATAAAAAATTATGTTTTTTGTACTGACATATTTGTAATGTTTTTTAAAAGTCTTGTATCCTTTTCAAGACATTTGTTTAATAAAAAATGTAATATTGTGAAATAAAAACGAAACTTACAATTTAAAATAACTTTTCATTTTTAATATGTTTGGGAATATCATTTATTGCTGTGACCGTAAAGCTGAATTTTCAGCAGCCTTTAATACAGTCTTCAGTGTAACATCATCCTTTAGAGATCATATTTTTTTGTTTTTTAATAACTTTTGTTTTTTTTTAAGTTAAAAATATCTTTATTTAAAATAGAAGTAATTTCTTTTATCGATGTAATGTGTCTGATTAAAAGGCTTTTTTTTTTTTTTTTTTGAAAAATCATACTCATCTAAATGTGTGTGCATAAAAATTGGCCTTAAAGAATCAATTTGTGGTGGTGTAAACAGTGATAATCTAACTTGCCAAAAACTTGGCAAAAACAAACTTTTTTGAAAGAGGTGGGTTTCGTTGAGTCACATAAACTACATTCACACAAGTGTGCTTTTCTCTATGATCTGACTGAGCCTGGCAGAGTGTGCGCATGTGTTGATATTATTTATGTGATTATTATGAAGTATGTAATGAGGAGGTGAAGTCGCGCAGCTGTCACACAGAGCAGAGCCAGCGCTGGAGTGAAGCCGCTTGTCAAGTGTTGCTCCTTCATTTTCAGCGCCTATTAAAAGCCTCAAACTCAATTATATTCCTCAGGAAGTTGAGTCCCCTTTGAGAGATGCTGTTGTGAGGCGCTCTAAAAGGATTCGGTTTGTCTCAAAGAGTCATTACTGCAATAATAAGGTGCGAAAGACTATAATCCACATAATCTGAATGAAACCAAATCTTTGACTGTTTGGAACCACTTGATGTTTGTTTTTTGTCTCATCAGAAGTGTTTTAGGCTTAGTCAGTTTGTGCTTCATGGCCCTTTTGTGCTGTGTCAAGTGATGCAGTGGGTTTTATCTAGAGAGATGTGTATGGACATAAAGATGGAGGACACTGTATAAAAACAGTATTCATACTTTATTTAGACGGTGACCTCTTGACTCACTTTGAGAAGTCTCTAATTTTAAAATAACCCTGTTTAACCCTAACACAAAAAAAATATTTTAAAGAATGTTGGTGACCAGATTAGTTAAGATTCCTTGGTTCAGTTGAAGTAATCGATTTTACAATTTTACAGTTAAATCAATATAAAAATATATAGTTGATGTTGATCTTCTGTTTACAATTTGTAGCCTAGGATTATATGTAATATAATATAAATAAGTACTCCACCGGCACTTATAGGTGAATGAATTTGAAGTAACTTGAACAGAATGCCCAATAAGAAGAGTTCAAGAAATCAACAGACATGTCTTTGAGTGTCTCGGCTATATTGCTCAATGCTACAAAAAACTGTGTAAATGGAAAGTGCAAACAGAAATACACACTGGAGCCTTTACCAAATATGTTTCGCCAATATACTATCATTACAGTTTAAACTGAGTTTCAACTGCGTGAGAAAATGAAAGTTAGCAACAGTGTCAACTGCCTGAGTCTCACACTAAATGAGCCCAGATAGATAGATACAAATAGTGACTGTGTGGGGTCATATGATGTGATTTCAAAATTTCCATTCTCTTTGGATTGTTGAAGTTGTTAGTGCATAGATAAGACCCTGATGCTGCAAAAAAGTTTCAAAAAAGAGGTATTCTTTAAAAAAGTTATGACTTGTCCACACCCCCCTAAAACGGCTTGTTTAAACCTTTCTATGTTTAAGCTTTTCTACACTTTTCTACTTCAGAGAGTGGGTTTATTTTTTTAAACACCGCCCAAATGTTTTTGCAAAGAAAGAAGGGACTATTAATAGGGAACTATTATTCTAGCTGAATATGGCCGGCCATGAATATATTTGAAGAATGTTTCTTACCAGACACTTGCAGCCAATGATTTCCAAAGTATTTTTTTTTCTATACTTGAGACAATGGCTACTACGACAAAGACAAACAACAACCTTTCTCTGCTCCAAACTCGTGTTTGAATAGTAAGTAGCAGGTTCTTTTAATAAGAAAATGTAACTAACTTAAAGGTTGTGAGTCAGAAGCGCCACACTGTCCTTGCAGAGGTAGAATTGCACCACTTATAGTCTCTGTGCACAGCCATATGCTGCTCTCTGGTTTCTATTAGTATGGAGTATACTATTGGTAGAATATGAGGGTGAGTAAATGATGCCAGATTTGAGCTTCAAAACCACTAACTCAACTATTAAACATTAGTGTCTTACATCACCCAGGTCTTTTTTTTTTGTACCTAAGCAACTACCTAGCAACCTCTCACAATACTTTTTTTAGTAAATGTGAAAATAAGGAATCCATATCACTATATGTTTATTTTAGTTGTAGTTATTTTAGTACATAAAGTTAATCTGAAAATTTAAGTGGGAAATACAACCTTGGCAAAGAAATAAAAGAAATAAAAAAATTAAGTAAAATAATAAAATAAAATAAACAAATAAAAAATGTACAGTAATAAAATAAATAAAAAATGAAAAGTAAAATAATAAATAAATAAAATATATAAATAAATAAATAATGAAAAGTACAATAATAAAGTAGAATATTCAGCTAGAATAATAGTTCCCTATTAATAGTCCCTTCTTTCTTTGCATAAACATTTGGGCAGTGTTTGAAAATAAACCCACTCTCTGAGGTAGAAGTGTAGAAAAGTTTAAACATAGAAAGGTTTAAACAAGCCGTTTTAGGGGGTTGTGGACAAGTCATAACTTGTGTTTAACAGAGGAAACAGATTCTTATAGGTTTGGTAGAATATGAGGGTGAGTAAATGATTTTAAACTTTTGGGTGAACTATCACTTTAACCACTTGTTTACCAGCAGCCCCATAAAAAAAAAAAAGAAGCCTGTGAAGTTTTTCCACCATCTTTCAGCATGCGCTTGACGTTACCCAATCAAACACGATGACTGTGACACTGAAGTGTGACAGTGAAGAATGGTGCTCCAGCGGTCGTCTCCTGCTGCAACACACTCAAGCTCTCTCTTCACTGTCGCCCCTGTCCAACCCACCAGATAACAAATAGAAAAAGACGTAATTAATTACCATAATTTGAAGACGGCGTCCCTTTGAGATCAATTGTTTGCGGTGCTGGTGGCTCTTTCTCCCAGTGGTCACTGATTAATGGGATGCAGGACTGTAAATGGCCTCTCAGTAATGCTCTGTGTTGTTATGCATTAGCGGCTTGTAATGGAGGACTTTTTTTTCCCCAGCTCCGCCGCGCTCTGCCTGTCAGACCGCTCGTCCTTTTTAAGGTGACTGTGAGTCGTGTTTCTACATGCCGACAGTGCTCGGCACTGACAGTACGAAAAGCCTGCACTGGCTTATCCTCCTGCTGAAAGGGACTTGTGGATAATGATACAGTGTATAATTGATATTATGAACACAGGCCTTTTTTTTCTTCTTTTTTTTCCCCTCTGCTTTTTGCAGAAGGCTGTGTCAAGGTGCCGGAACGAGCCGTTCTCTGGCTCTGTTCATGTGTGCGTTGCAGTTGTCAGTATTTAGGTCAAACAGAGGCGTCCTAACAGGAAATCCCGACTGACAAGCGCGGCGGAGGTGAGATATTAAAGAAGACAGCTTGTCTTAGAGTGGATGACATGCTTGCAGATTGAAACAAACACTCCTTTCAGTACCTGACGCTCAGCCTGGGCCTTTAACTGAGCCCTGGAACTACACTCAACCGCTGTAGTCACACATAGCGCTCAATCAGCCCAGACCAGATGAGGATCATTAGTGGCATTATCATTAAGAAGTGCTTAGCTTCAAAACCACTAACTCAACTATTAAACTTTAGTGTCTTCCATTGCCCAAGCCTTTTTTTTTTTGTGCCTTTAAGCAACTACCTAGCAACCTTTCACAATACTTTCTTTAGTAAATGTGAAATTAAGGAATCCGTATCACTATATAATTTTTATTTTAATTGAAGTTATTTTAGTACATGAAGTTAATCTAAAGATTTAAGTGGAAAATACAACCTTAGCAATTAAATAAAATAAATAAAACACGTAAAATAAGAAAATCATTTTATTTTAAAATAATAAAATATAATAAACAAATAAAATATAAAGTGAAATAATAGAAATTAAATAAATAAAAAAATGAAAAGTAAAATAATTAAATAAAATATAAAATAAAGTAGAATAATAAAATATAATGAAATAAAGTAAAATAAAATAATATATTTTAATTAAGTAAAAATGTATTTTATTTCAAATAAAGGAAATGCTTTTTAACCGTTCTAATTTGTTTCCATTTTAGTTTTATTTTAATTACATACTGTAGATTATGACATGATGCCTGTGAATCCATAAATCCAGTTGAAGCATTTAAAACAATCAATTGTAGTTTTTGTTGTTTAGTCAATTTTGTATAGAATTAGGAACACCCACGTATTCAATGACAATATTATTTTAAGTTCAGCAAATCTCAAAATTAATATCAATTTTGTATTTTTAATTTTTAGCATCCTTATGTTAATGCGTGTTATATTCAAGCATTATTTTCTATCCCAACTCCTGATAAACCCTCTAAGCGTCTGTTCTCAGCATCTTGTGTTGACTGGAGGTTGAAAAATACATAAGTTCCAGAAAGGCTGGTTAGACCTGGAGGTAATGAAAGCTTTTGTCATAGACGTTTGTGTGTGTTGTGTTGCAGGGTTGTGGAAGGGAGAGAATGATGATGCCAGAGGGCTGGACCTTCTTATCTCCCTCACAGATCTGCCAATTCAGCCGCACATGTGCCAGCCGCGGAGAGCGGCTCATTAGATTTAGTGCTGTGCTCTGTTAAAAGCCTTTCTCTTTGTCTTGCTCTGTATTGATCAGTGCAGGGCCAAGATTACAACAGGAAGGTTTAAATAAATCAGCTTTTTTAGAGTTAAATCCAATGACATTCGCTTTATATTGTCTCCATAAATAAGCAAATGTTATCAGCTCAGTTGCCCAGGACAGAGAATGTGAGTGATACGGATGTGTTTGGGGTTTTTGGTTGGATTTAAGACAAGGTTGAATAGTTGGTTGGTCATCTAGAAAAGAGTCATTTGGGGTTAGTCATTCCAGGTGCATTCCCTTTGCATTTTAGACCAATAATGATCTGAGCTAAATGTCATTGTGGTTTCCTGTGGTTTTGTGTGCCAACCTGAAATCAAAATGTTTTTTGCAGGTCTAATTTTGCATGAAAAAGTAAATATTTTGTCATGTTGTTTTGCCTGTGAAATGTCTTTTATTTCTTTATACCAGTATTGTTAGTTAACTAATACTAAAATTAAATGCATATATATTTTTTTGCTAACCTGATGTACTAAAATTACTAAAACAATAGGTTACTTTTCTAACAATGCACTACTGTTCAGAAGTTTGTGGTCAGAAAATAATTTTTGAAAGAAATAAATACTTTTATTCACCAAGGATGTGTTAAATAAGTGACAGCAGAAAATTATATTGTTAGAAAAGATTTATATTTTGAATAAATGCTGTCCTTTTTAACTTATTCATCAAAGAATCCTAAAAAAGAATCGCAGGTTAAAAAAATAAAAATTGGCAGCATAACTGCTTCTAAGCAGAAGGAACATGTGACACTTAAAAATTCAGCTTTGCATCACAGGAATAAATGATTTGAATTATTTTCATTGTATTATTTTAAAGTATATTAAAATATATATTGCTCTTTTTAAATAACCTTTTGAAGTATTCATTTCTGTATTTTTGATCAAATAAACACATGATGAGCATATAATACATATCTTATTGAACCC
>JAUMHP010000072.1:5539418-5556654 GCA_032361065.1 Enteromius trimaculatus | reverse complement strand
ATTTACAAGTGCACATACTATACTAAATATTATATTTCGACTTTATTCTCATAGTATTTCGACTTTAATCTCGTAACATTACGACTTTATTCTCGTAGTATTTCGACTTTAATCTCGTAACGTTACGACTTTATTCTCGTAGTATTTCGACTTTAATCTCGTAACGTTACGACTTTATTCTCGTAGTTTTAGATTTTTTTTTTTTTTTGGTGGCACTAAAGCTCCGTCGTAGTTCAAAGAAAAATTCCCATGTAATCTTATTATTGAAATGAACATTTAAACAGTATAATTCACATAAACATGATAATGTCTCTCCGCAGCTCTGAGCTCTGGTGTGAACTCTTATGCGTTTTACTTTATCCCTGATATCATGAACTGGACCGAAGCTCAGACGTACTGCAGGCAGCATCACACTGATCTGGCCACCATTAATGACCAGACGGACATCGATGAGCTGTTAAAAACTTACCCCAAGGATTTTAATGATAACATTTGGATTGGACTCTATCGGAAGAATGGGAAAGGTCCCTGGGTCTTTTCCGATGGAAGCACTTCCCCGTTCAGACTGTGGCTTTCTGGCCAACCAAACAATTATGCAGGCGTTCAGCATTGCGTGGTCTCAGATATTAACGGGTATTGGAACGACTGGGTGTGTACAGATGAATTCGCTTTTATATGCTATGGTGAGTTGTTAGCAGAAGGTTTGTATAACTGAAACACATTGACATCTTGGACAAATTAGCCTACAGGAGACATGAGGTGGTGTTTGTTCATGTTTATTTTGTATTAGAACTAATAGAGGCACTAATGGATGATCACGTTTACTCATTATATAGTGTAAACCAATTTCTTTTTTAAGAGGCTAACATTGTTCTAAAATGCAGAAAGAAATTATGGCAGACAAAATACTATATTTTTGACAGTTGTTTGTCACTTTTACTGTAATTCTGAATTTATGTTGATTATGAGCCTGAGCGATTCATTGTGTGTGTGTGTGTGTGTGTTAGAGGATAAGAGACTGGAGATTTTGAGACTGGAGGTGAAATCAAGTCAAAATATAAATGATCCTGCATTGAAGAAACAGATTTTGGCTAAGGTATGCAAGTTGAATATGAAACACTGATTATGAACTTACATGTATTATAGAGTATTAAGTGTTTCTGTCCTTCAGGTAGAGCAGATACTGAAGGAAAAAGGGCTGCCAGAGGATGCCAAGCTCTCTTGGATGATGTTTTCTGGAGAAATTGTCTTTCAAAGGATGTGATATCAGAAGAAAGATTCTTCTCATTCCCACTTCTGAAGAAATGAAAGCATTGTCTAATAATAATCCTCATATTTATACTCACTGTGTCATTTTAGACTCATTTTGAATATACATCAGTTGTTAAATGTTACAGTAGGTAGAAAAATGGCAACAATATATGCAAAATAAATGTTAAGTAGAAACAGGTCAACATCTGTCCTGCAGAGGGAGCTCAAAAGGAGCGATGAAAGAACTAAAAGAAAAATAGTTAGTCACTGTGAAAATTATTTTAAAAGGTTTTATATGAAAGAAAATTATTAAAGTATGTTTTACAAGAATTAGACATATTTTAGTATTTCTTTGTTAAAACTTGTTGCTGGCTGTTCCTTGTTAACTATTTGCAAGATGTAGCAATTTCTGGCTATTAGTATATCCTGGCAAGTATAAGATTTTCTCCCTCTGTATATGTGTGATAATAAAAAAACAAATGCAAAGAAATCAACTCTTCTTGCTCTTCCCGGTCACAATTATAGGTTATTGCTGTTATATTTGTAATTTGCACACCATTTATTTTGATGAATGACACACAGATCTTCAGGAGGAAGATTACTAGAAGTTTTACAGAGATTTTGTAATTCTATTTGAAGAACCATAGAACAGGGTTCGACTTTCACAGTCACATTCATTTGGCATGGATGCTCTTTTTAAACCACAGACATTTTCCTCCATAGCTGAGATGATTATGATGTTCATGATGCAATAAAATGACACCATTTACGGCAAAGTTTAGATTTTATTTTTTTTATTAGATTTTATGCTCCAGATTCTTTAGCACCTTTTACACGTGTCTCCTGGTAAGCTCAGGGGTTGTCAATAGCAGTTAAAGTTGTTAAAGAAAACATAGCAGAGCTTACTGTTTATGTCAATAGGTGGGACGCAGCGAATAGTTGCTATCAATTTAGAATAAATTAATAAAATCGACTCAAATCTTTTAAGAATTGATTCTCTCTGAAAAAGCTAATTTCTTACAATGAGATGGTATGAAGGTGTTAAATTCATTAGTCCATTTGGTTAAAATCGAGCAACAAGAAATCCATTTTCTGACATTAGGCAAATTAGTCACACCTCTGTTTATTAATTAGCGCTGGCTACCAATAGCTACTTGCATAAAATGTAAAACATTAATGTTACAAAATGATGTTTGCAAACAAATTTCGTGAGGAGCACGCGCGAATGATTAACCACAGCTGCCGCCGATCTCCCTATTACCTGATTACCCTAATAATCGGGGGAGAATGAACGGGTAATCGTCAAGGAGATGGATGAGGTGGTGAATTTGGTAGTTATTAGAAAGAATCCAGGAAACGCTTCGGAGAGCATGTCAAAAATTTTTGGACTGCTTTTGCAACCAAAGGTGAGGTGAACGACAAAATAGAATAGTTTTTTGCCATTGGATGCCATATAGGTTACAGAAATCGGCATTACTTTAAATGCGGATGTGATATCCACTTTTGCCATTCATGTGCGTCTGCCGACTTTCTTGATTACTGACGTGATAGACTGAGAACTCTTCGATAAGAATCAAACTATTGATGCTGGGGATGGGTGAATTGTGAGGGGAGGAGAGATTTATCGTTAATCTCTTTTTTCCCCGAAAATTATTCGAAACGTGGAAAAAGGGGAGAAGGAAAAGGGGCCGATCATGAATTTTGCTTCTATTTGTTTTTGGATTAGAAGTTTCACTGACTTGGGGTCAGTGGTGGCGGATTGGAGATTAGGGCTGATGTGTCACTGGGAGGAAATACTGCAAACTCCTGGGTGAAGGGCGTTGGATGGGTTGGTGGAAAAGAGAGGGAATCTTGGGGACATAACTGGTAGATGTGGGTTTTTCTGGATGGGAGGAAAGAGAAGGGTTACTGAAAGGACATGAGTCGGAGGAGTGGGTGACAGACCTGCAGACGGTGCAGGTTAAATTAAAGCAACTAGTAAATAACCTTTTGTGGAGGTCAAGATCAAGGGGCGCCGAAGTACACTGGTTTCACTGGGACACCCTTAATGCAGACTTGACTGCGGACATTTTATGATATGTATAGAAATGTGTACTCCCATAAGAGGACGCGAGCTTCGCAAGGTAATCCCCTAGCTCACGCCTCCTGTGGGGAAAAACGGAACAGAAGATTTCTGAGAATTTGGAAAAGGAGATCGTAAATTCAGGAAATGTGAGTGCGTGAGATGGATTGGTGCTGCCGGGAATAGAGGGTCCAATTGTCCAAGTCCAGTATTACATATACTGGGATATACATGTTAGCGAAGAGGTTGAAATTGGTGGATGGGATCTGGTCTGAGGCTCTGGGAGGTTTAGTGGAGCAGGAGGCAAGGTTGCTGAGGAGACATCCAGGGACGGCTAGATGCTGGATAGTGGTAAAATTGGTTTATCAACATAAATTCAGGGATATTCCAAATGGCCTCAAAGAAGCTACTGTGACACCTCTTCTTAAGAAACCATCAGTGGATTCAAGCGATTTTAATAATTTTCGGCCCATTTCAAATCTTCTGTTCATTACTTGTTAAGAAGCGGGCGGAAGTCAATATAACAATGTTTATTCAACAGAAAGTCTTGATCACAGCAGAATGCAGGTAAATAATGAGGTAGCTTGATCCAACATAAATCCACAATGCCACTGAACTAAAGAGTCTTTTCTTTGCCTTAGGATGGCGATAGGAGAAGGAATGGCACACACCAGGAGCCACACACCACTTTGGAGACCTTGGATGAGGAGAAGAGTCCCGAAGACCAGGAGGAGATCCAGAGGATACCGGAGATCACTGGAGATGAACAGGTAAGCACAGAGGTGAGTAACACAAGCAGAATGAATTGAGAGAGTCCACTTACGACAAACGAGCACAGACAGTGAGTGAGCTGGTGAGTGTGCCTTATATGTGCTGTAGTGATTGGTGACAGGTAACAAAGGCAGGTGTGGCTGGTACGAAGCATACAGTAGCCGGGATGAACTTTAGGTAAACTCTCTCTGCTTTGTTTGTGCTGATGTGGGTGTTTACATGCGGCGCGCTCCACGTGGATGATAATCATACCTATTATTCACGTGGCACGCGGGGCATGGTCGCATTAAAAGATAATGAAGGAGACGCGAAAGACTGGACATTGCGCTAGTTTCATGTGAAATACTTTATCACAGAATATTTGTTTTCGATAAGACTATCTTAGTGTAATAGTAGACATATCAAGCTTTCCTACAGCTATAACTCTCATGTCGCTGTGTGGAGTTTTCGGTGAGTTTCAGTTTCATTTTAGTAACTCATTGCTCGTTGAAGATCACACAGACCAACGCGGCAGACAGCGCACAATGTGTATCCAAATTAAAGTAGACCCTTCACAGATTCGATTGATGTATTGCTCTTATCTGTACGAATCAAAACTCAGTGTGTAATTTAAGTTCGTATTGGCGTCATCAGAAAAAGACACCTCAACCCGCATATATGTGGGAGAGGACCTCAGGGGGTTAACGCAGTCTCTGCCTTGTCTCCAGTGAACAACGCCGCTTTTCAGAAAGTTTTTCAAACCAGAGGTGTTAAAAAGCACTTCTGAAACAGGGGGGTGTTGTGACCCTTTAAGATATGATATGAAGGACGTGATGGTTAGGAGGGAGAAATCTGGGAAGCGGTGAAGTAGGATTGAAGGGTTCTAGGGGCAGACTTTATGGAGTCTGGAGGCCACAGCTGGATAAGCGGAGTCCAATAGTCGGGGTCCAGAAACAGGTTGGGCTGAGGAGAAAGAGAAAAGAGGTTAGAATGGTGGCTTGAGTTTAGAGCAGGGGTCGGGTTTGTGGCAAACTGTGGGTTGGTAGGGGCTGGAGACCAGCTAAATACCACGCAAACCAATCTGCGTCTATTTGGGGGTGGCTGGGGGCAGAGTTTTAGTCAAGCAAATATTTTGTTGCTTCTAACTTTATTCATGCAAATAGCCAAATCACGGCATAGCCGTTATCGATCTTATGTGAACTTGATTTCATCAGACAGTGACTTATTATGATCAGGATTTTAATCCAGGTTAACGTCTTCTAGGGTAGAGCTGGTTTAGTAGGCGTAATGATGGGCTACATTCCAGTTACTGTTTTATTTATTTGTATATTTCCTGACAACGGAAAAAATTTGATTAAATATATCAATGAAAACATGAAATCGAGAAAGTGGGTCTATTAAATACGTTATGTTAACACATAGAAGAAATACGCAGTGCTGACGTGATGAATATGCAAATTACGTATGACGTCATCTGGCAGCGTCTAGCAACTTTTAGCTAGCTTGCTACTTGCGATTGAAAGTTGGAAACGTTGGGCTTGGTTCTGCGTCAGGGCGGAGGAGAATGGAGGAGGAAGCAGGCGTGTGGTGCTTAGCATGGATTCTTTTCTGTGTGTTTGCTTTGGCGGATGAAGCGTTAAAAGAGATCTGAGGGCGCACAAGCCGTGGGCTCCCGTGGGAATTCAGGCAGACTGGCTGAATTCTGGGTGGGGCTAGGAGAGTGGCTAAATCCTCTTCGATTGAGCTCGGACAAGAAATCGGCATTTAGGCAGCTTGTCTGGTGGCGACATCATGCACAAAAGCGAGATGCGGAAGTAAGGAAAACAGGTGTATTTATAGTGGGATGGAAGAATTTGATCGGACGATCGTAACGAGGAGATTGATTAGATGATGCGGTGCCAGCCGCGATTAATTCGTCCAGCAATCTTCCCGAAACTGTTATTATCAAAACATTCACTTATTGTTTCCTGCTTTTTTTAGTTACACCTCTTTTCTAAAATTAAATTTGAGGTCTGGTGATCAAAGACTTCTCTCTGTTCCCAGATCAAATTTAAAGCATAGATGAGATAGAGCTTTTGCGGTTGGTGGGCCTAGGCTTTGGAATAGCCTTCCAGCCTATATTAGATCAGCACAGTCTTTAAATTTTTTTAATGAGGGAGACCAACTTTAAATAACGGGATCATTTTTCCATCAGTACTTCGTTCATTGCACAGTATTACTTTTTTAAATGGCAAAATGGGTACTGGCGAACCATTCAAGATCACACCACTTTGTACAAACTTGTTTGCCTTTTCAATTGATTAAAAAAGAAAAAGAAAAAAGAAAAGAAAGATTGCATTGTTCATCCGTGATCCCGATACTGTCCCACTGCCAAACAACACTATTCCACACTAACTTTAATAGGTTCAATTTTACTCCATGTCTGCGGGTTAAATTTTTAAAACTCCTTACATCTTGATTCTTCAGGTTTCCCAGCACAATGCTGCTGCAGATGCAACCACCCCTAAATACTAACAGCCAAATGATTCAACACATACAAGGCAAACACACACATGTACTGGTATATAGTGTTTATGAGGACAGCATGTAACCATTGTGGTTTAGAGGAATTACATAATGTGGTGACTGATTGTATCACTCAAGAAAGCAAAATAGTCAGGGGAAACATTAAAAATAAATCTTACTTAGGGGTGTGCAATATCATGATTTTTGTTCACAGACAATTAAAAGGGTAGTCCACCCTGAGATAAAAAAAAAAAAATAACACACAAAACCAAATTGAACCCTACATCTTGTAATGATACACTGAGGTGTTAAAGGGGTCATACAAACCCAATTTTTCACTAGCTAATATGATTCTTTAGGGTCATAATGGAAAGTTTGTAATATAGTTTGTTTTAAAATTTCTTATAGATAGTTTTAAGAATGCTCATTTTACACAGCTCTTTTGAAATCACTCTGGTCTGTGTACTTCGCCTTTAAATCTTCACGAGCTCCACTGACTCCGCCCCTCTTTTCCCAAGCACTCTCTGAGGATCTTTTTTTAGCCGTATTCATGGTGAAACTTGCTAATTAGCACATTATTAGGAAAGGAGATTTGCATTCATTAAATGACATTGTACTCACTGCTTCTGTAGGTGAGGCTGGATCTTGAATGATTTGTGCGAACATAAACGCATTTCGGTTGATCAAGGGTGCGTTTCTCTTCAGAACCAAACGTAACGTTAATCTTCCGTGTAGAGGCAGTTTCCCCTGTTCAAGGGCTAAAAGAAGTTTTAAAAAATTTTAGCCACCTGAACTGTTGCATCAGGAAATCTATAATATTCACGATGAACATTAAAATTGTGGCCTAAAAAGTCCCACCCACAAGCAGAGGTGTATATACAAATGTTTGGTATAATTTTATAAATTACATAAAACACTGTTGAAATTGATTAAAATTATTGTATATATTGTGTTATAATAAAGAAAGAAAAAAAGCACCTTGTGTTGACATGGTTCATGGACATGCTTCTTTTTTTTTATATAAACTGAAATTTGAAAGTGTATAACTTCAGCTCCCTGCAAACAATTTAATTTGTTTCCAACACATCAGCAAGCACAGGAAAGAGGAAATTTGTTTCATAATCTATGCAAGAGTTATTCTATTCCAACTGTAGGGGAAGAATCATACCCTTTTTAAATACAATTTCCACCTACCCAAAGTCTCCCCATACCAACATACAGTGGAATAAATGCAATATCTTGGTGTCATTTTAAAGAAAACCCTTTGGAATTACATAAAAAAAACTGCTGTAAGTGATAAATATTATTATATATGTTGTCTGTCCTAAGATGAACCATGTCAACATAAGGCGCTTTTATTTATTTATTTTTTCTAAACCTTGTTTTTGAAAGTGTATAACTCAGGCCCTGTGTGCTCTATTAAACTGCAGGTAGTTTTAAATGATAGCAGATGGCAGTAAACACTAGCAAAAACATTTTTTTTTTGTCTTTATCATGTAGTATGCAAGAATTATTGTAGTTCAACTGAAGGGTGGGAAGAAAAACTGTTTTGTAATTCAAGTCACCAAGTTTCCTACCTGTCAAAAGTTAAAAAAAAAAATAGAAAACCCAATATATTACAAGGCTTATTACCTCAGAAATCATACTTTTACTTGATGATAACCATAGCAACATCATAATGTTATATAAAAATGAGGAAACTACACTCTTTAGAACTTTTTTCCTTTCATTTTTCAATGATCGAACGTTTTACACTGTAGTGCATCTGACAGGTCGACACCACCCATGTACTTTTTCTATTCCATCACTGCTGTAGGAATTGGAATCTGGTCCCTTCTCCAGTCACCCTCAGCAGTCTTCACGTGACGGTTCACTGTCTCAACGTTGTAGGCCTTGTGAATTGTAGTACACATGTTCACCTCCCTAGTGTCCATCCATTTCACAAACAGTACCTTTCCATGTCATAGCCATCGGATCTCCCCCTTTTGGCCTTTTTGGTGAGGCCGTTGCTTTTGGGTTTTTTTAAGCCTTGTCTATTTGGGCATATGGTGCCACATGCCTGAGTGTGCTTTAAAGGCAAATCACAAAAGAGGGTTGGGCTGGTATGAAAAATACCTGATAAGCTAATCCATAAATACCTGATAGCCCTGTCCCAGAATTGTACAGTCCAACAGCTGCATGATTTATTCATAGCTCAACCCTTTGCCAGAATCTGTAGAGGACTTTCCTTCATACATGTTTATCTACAGATCAAATCTGCGAGAAAACACAGTTTGTAACCCCATTTAGTGGGCTTATCCTTCATATACTGTTTCAAACCAATCCTTGCCTTTGATGCAATCATACGCTCATCTACCGCAAGCTGCTTTTGGGGGTGAAAATATGTTTTGCAGGCAGAAACAATGCCATTATTATCAAATATCAATATAATATTTATATCAAAGTGTGGGGTTCCCTTTTTCTTTGATTCTCTTCATCTTCTTTTATGTTGTTTTATCTGAAGATTCCAGGAAATAGACTGCAAACGTGACCGGACATAGGGAATTTTCTAAACTGAAAACTGTAAATGTCCTTGCTTGCAAAGCAGTCAGCAATGGTCTTTGCATTCACCAATCCCATGTAGATCACAATTCCAATGTAAGCCAAAAAGTCTTTGACAGTAAGCGGTGTCCACAAAAACTTTTTTCCAGCCTCAGCCCTTTTTGCAGCGAATTAATTCGTGTTCTTTATAATGGTGTCCACAACAGAGGTTGAGAAAAACAACTGAAAAAGCTGAAGTGGCGAGTATGTTGCCATTGTAATCAGCTGTGGCCCTGGTGGACGCTTTGGCATGAAGTTTATTACTGCTGGGTCCTCATCTGCCTCTGATATATTGTGTCAACTTTCCTCATCAGAAGCAGCAGCCTGCTAAGCACTCATCCCCCGTGCTGAGGATCCAGCTCTAGCCCTGCCTGAGCTCCTCCTCTGCCCAGAAGAAGTTAACTGCTCATCATTTTACTTTTAATGTAACTTCTCCATTTTTAAGTACGTTATTATTATATTTGAAGTTGCCTCAGTTTCTCTGGTTTTCCAGAAGTCGTTTTCTTTTGTTGGATCTAACAGGTAGGCTAAGTGCCTGAGCTACTTCTATGTTTTCTTGGGCATGGAAATGTTGTGTGATTTTTGATCGTACTTTTCCACAAACAAAGCAGCTCTGGCCAGCTTTAGCAATACTTGTGTCTGAAAAACTGTCAATGTGCTTGATGTATTGTCAATATGTAACTGTGCTGTGTTTGATGTAATGTCAATTTCTGTGCAGTCCATGGAAACAGACTGATCATATATGGTTGCATCCAGTGTTGTTTTGACTCATCTAATGGACTACTGCCGTAATGTTCCTGTTCAATGTCCGTTACCGTGTCAGATGCAGAACAGGGGACAGACAGGAATTGCTCTTCAGATGACGTTTCGCTTTCATCAGCTGATACAGATGCACTCTGAAGAAAAATTGCAAAGTAGTGTTACAAAAAAAAATTTCATATGCACAGAAATGTGTTTTATATATTTGGAGGTAATAATACTTGCGTAATTTTGTACGTCTTTGTTTTGTCTTTCAAAACATAAAAAAACTAGCCACAAATGAAGACTATTCTGACTACTCCAGCGCCATGTGTACTCTTTGTGTCTGTGTCTCCGTTTCTATGTCTGGACTAATTGTAATAAACTAATTGTCTCCACCCACCTTGTCTGTCGCCATGGCCACTGATCCTTCCTCCACCTCTTAGCCTAACCTTTCCTGTGTTTCCCTGTTTGGATTATCGACCCCACCTGCCTTTGGATATTCGCTCTAGCCTCGCCCTCTGGACACTTTTCGTTGCCTGACTTTTCGTTCTGTTTTATTCTATTGTCTCTGCCTATGCCACCACTCCCAAGTCTTTGCCCAAGATGTTCCGCCGCACCCGAACTCGCACACAAAATGTTTTAAATAACATTGGGGACGTTCTTAAAACGTTGCCCTTTGGTTGTGAAAGTACTGATTTTCAAGGTTCCCGATATGACTTTGGAAAAACATCATATATTGGTCATTCTATGGTCACATGTGCAACGTTAAAAAGTGAACATTCGGGACTTTAACAAAACGTTCCCATATGGTCCTCTGTTGGTCAGGTTATAACGTTGCAGATATGACTTAAATGGGACGTCCTGTATTGGTCATTCTATGGTCACATGTGCAACGTTAAAAAGCGAACATCCGGGATGGGGATGGGGCACGCAGGGCATGAGCCAGACGGCGAGCCCTGCCCTCACTAGGGTTCAGATAACTAGGGCTCGAAGTCCGCCGTCCTCTCGGCTCGGACAGCTCGCCAAAGTTGTATTTATTTTTGATATGAGGAAGCGTGAACTCGTAAAAAGGTAAAGGAGTCTAAATTAGTCTAAATATTTCCTATGTCTAAGCCTTTTATGGTTGTCCTTTCTATGCCTGTTTTTTCTCTTTAGATTAGCCAAGAACACTTATTCTCTACAGCAGTGAATCCAATTTCTGCTTCCGGGACCAGTCATCTCAGAGAGGTGCAAAAAGGTCTTTTACAGCAGCATATTCTGAGGGTCAATCCATCAATCAATCACTTTTATTTCTATAGTGCTTTTAACAATTCAGAGTGTAGCAAAGCACTGAACATTATCAAATAGGAGAACAGAGTGATGGTAATGTATAATGATGAGATTAAACTATTTATTAATCAAATGCAGAGATGTTCTCTGTAATTAAAATGACAATAATCACTAGAAATTAGGTGTCCCCAATCAAGCAAGTCAGAGGCGACAGTCCAGAATAATGGGGTCATATTTACACTATAATGTGATTATTTCTCTAAAAAGACGTTTTTCTCCTTTTCATGTCATAATAAGACATTTTACAGTATATATGAGTTTATTACAGGGAAACATTTTCATGTTATACTTTGTTAAATCCAAGCATAAAGTATAAAAAACATCAAATTTTGAATTTTAAAGATTAGTTCAAATTTACTCACCCCCATGTAATCAAAGATATTCATGTCTTTCTTTCTTCAGTTGAAAATAAATTAAGGTTTTTATCATTTCAGTGTAGGCCAGTGAGTTAAGCGTCCAGAATGGACCGTACCTAATAAAAATAAAATTCACAGAAGGGTGAGAGCATAAAAATCCTGGATTTGTTTCCCCAAATATCTATGTATTTTCAAATGAAGAATCCAAGAACATGGGTATAAGCGCAAGTGAACTGCTGCTGTTAAATTAACAGGATATCCTCATTCTGGAGTGAACAAATTATTTAAAAAAAAAGAGCAACATTCCATATTTCAACATAAACTAATTTATGCCATGAAATGTCACTTCTAATTACGTAAAAAGTATATTGTTATTAACAAGATGTGTTACTTGTTACAATGTGATCAGTTCATATGCCGAGCTAGACTAGACTAGAATTATAAATAGGGATGGGCCAAAAACTTCAAATCTCTGTATTTTAAAATTGGTTATATACACAAGGAGTAAGAGAAAGAAGTTGATTCTCTGATGCATCATGATTCTCTCTTCAACAATTCTGAATTGATTCTGACTATATAATTACATATATTACCTAACCTAATAACATGACAACAATAATTTTTCTCTGTTCTGTAAGCAAAATGCTTGTATAAAAAATCGTATGGTTTTCTACATAAATTACACATCTGTCACATTCTGTTCCTGTCCTTGTCTCGTGCCCCCCGTGTCTTTGTATATTTTGGTTTAGTCCTGTCTATTTGGTTTCTCCCTATTCAGTTTGATTGTCTCACCTGTGTTTTTGCCAGCTGTCCTCACTTTTGTCCTGATTTGTAGCCCTTTAAATTCCCTAGTCTTTTCGTTTGCATTTTAGTCTTGTTGATGTAATGTTAATGTCGCCGATGCCTGTATACGTTCTCCTTGCGTGTGTTTTTGCTGCTGCCCCGTCAGCTTTTGTTTCGTGTTCTCTGGAGTTTTAGTTCATTAAATGTTTTGCAGAGAAATCTTTCGTGTCTCAGTTTAGTGCTTCACACGCACACATCGCCGACAGGATTCGTGACACATATAAGTGAGCCATTTGAATTAGTTTTTACGTCGTGCAATATAGGATTAAACATAACAAAATAGTATTTAAATAAATCTTTTCTTTTAAGAGCAGTTATCACATAAAGCTGCTTTACAGCGTATCTATGTTCTCTAACATTTTATCTGTATCTAGTATCTAACCTGTTTTTTACTGTATATCTCTATTTCTTTACCTTCCTTTCTCCTTCCTTTCTCCTCAGATCTCCAGGAATCTAGGCAAGATATACAGTGAGATGATATTTGTCAACGGATTCGTGCACTGCGATCCTCACCCTGGCAACGTGCTGGTGCGAAAGAGTCCTGAAAGCAATAAGACGGAAATTGTGTTACTCGATCACGGCCTGTATCAGGTAAGACATCGGCCGAGGCCGCAAAAGACTCGACATAGAAGCAAATTCATCACATATTACACACCATTATTCACCCGCTGGCTGCCAGGTCAGCTGTGCACTCAGGCTTGTATGTGCCGCAGCAGACTAAAAGCATTTCATTTAAGTGGCCCTGAAGCTCCAGTGTGTTTTAAGAAGCGCACATTTCCACCTCTCTCTTACTACGTGCAGATATGCAAACACGCCGATATATACACTCTCCTGCAGTTCACTTGTGTTTTCCCAGAAGATGTGGCGGCTCTAAATAAATCTATGGAGATAATGCAGTGATAAATAGGATAAAGCTGTTCTAGCAATGACATTTGGTTACTTTCTTGGTCCAAAATGCTAATTCATGGCATGTCATGTTAAGTTTGCTGAAAGCCATGGGTTGTGTCTGTGTTGATTAATTGGAGTGGCAAAATGGTGTAGTCCTAGTGGTGTTCCATTGAATTCTGTTTGTCCCAGTGAGGGATTTGTTGGCCTTTAATTTAACCCGAAGCTGTTAATGAGGCCCAAAAGATTTCATATTAGCAACTATCAAGTAATCTCATCTGTCTTTCTGTAATACATCACGAAACACAAGTTTCCATTTACTCATCCGTCTAAGACTTATGATAGCTCACAATATGTGGATTATTAGTCTGTGGTGAAGTTTGATGACCATTCAGAA
The DNA here is from genome assembly GCA_032361065.1 of Enteromius trimaculatus. Taxonomy (NCBI): domain Eukaryota; kingdom Metazoa; phylum Chordata; class Actinopteri; order Cypriniformes; family Cyprinidae; genus Enteromius; species Enteromius trimaculatus. Next base: position 5,542,955 of record JAUMHP010000072.1, on the reverse strand, counting down.
GTACACTAAGTAAGATTAATACTTTTATTCAGCAAGGATGCATTAAATTGATCAAAACTGACTGTAAGGACTTTATTTATATAAATATATTTATATAAATAAATCCTGTTCTTTTAAACTTTCTATTCCTTAAAGAGTCCTAAAAAAAAGTATTGTTTTCACAAATAGATGAAACGGTAATATTTTCAAAATAAATGATAAGAAGAAATGATTCCTGAACAACACGTCAGCGTATTAGAACAAGTTGTGAAAGTCAATGGTATTAATAGTAGTAATAATTTTATTGATAATTATTAAAATCTTCAAGAGTGTAAATGTGATATAGGGTTATTGAGAATTTGCTCTGTTTGAATTGACTAGGTTGATTGAATTAGTCATTTTAGCTCAACAGTTGCACTGAGTTTGAGGCAGAGATAACATCTGAACTTTTATGGTTTTGTTTGGTTACTAATATACTTCAAAATGTTCTATATTTTGTAAATGTGAGTAAATGATGACCCATTTGCATTTGTTCAGATTCCACAAAACATAAACTGAACAACTTGTGTCTCTGTCCAAGGAGCTGAACCAGGCCTTCAGGCTGGACTACTGCAGACTGTGGCAGAGTCTGATAAAGGGAGACTTGAAAGGCATCGAGCGCTACAGCAGGCGTCTGGGCGCAGGGGATCTCTATCCTCTGTTCGCTTGTGTCCTCACGGCCCGCTCCTGGACATCAGTAAACGCTGGCATCAGCCAGACACCTGTCACTCAGACGGAGGTAATCCATAAGCATAGCTGATGTACAGTACTTTTGACACACCTACTTTATTAATACTATTTTCCATATAAAATAACACAAAGAAGAAAGTTTAATAGTTTGAACTTGAGATGTATTTTTAAGATCACAATAAACAAAAGTTTGTCCATTCTTTGGACTGGTAGTGTATTTTTTAAATACTTTTAATCATTTTTTATATTTTGTTTTGTTTGTTTAATTGCCCGAACAAAGCTAAACAGTTGCTGCTTGATGTATTGGTACAGTAACTTAGCAATAGACCTTAATTAAGTTAGATGCCATGCTGAATTTAACACACAAAAGTTCTGTATGTATGCCTTAAAAGCATTAAGTTAGAGCTTAAATTCACAAACCGTGGCCTTAAATGTTGCAGCCATTACAAAAACTGAATATATTCATCAGTACTTTTGTTTTCCCATCAATAAATATACAAATCCTTAGATCAGGATAAATTTACTGAGGTGTAAAAGTTTAATGAAGCCCTGAAAAGTGAAGTTTATGCTTTCTCAGAGTATTTGTCTGTAAATGTATCTAGATATTTGCACTGGGACAAACAGGAAAAGTTATTTCTCTATTCCTATAGTGGTTGGGATAAAAAAAAAAAAAAGAAGTAATGAATTAATAAATTAATTTGAAAGGTAATGAAAATCTGTTAAAATGTATATTTTCAAACAGTACTACAAAAAGTACTCCTAATACAACTCGTTGTTTGATTTCTAGACATTTACATTTAGAGATCCTAATGACTTTCATTTAATTCTTACATTTTCTTAATTTTGTCTTAAAAAAAGGTCCTCGGGTTTCCTTCATAAACCAGCAGGAACCCTCCTAGATGATGTCATTTTCAGAACTTTCAAAACTAAATGGCGTTTTATGAAGTGTTTTTTTTTTTTCCCAAGAAGATTTTTGTCAGCTGAACAATATATTTTTTTTTATTACAGCAGTGCAACCAATTGAATGCTCTGTACTTCCCTCTGTCAGAAACGGGTCTGTACCAGGAAGTGGTACAAAGACACCTTCTGCAGGCAGTACTAAAAAAACATTAGGGATGTGAAAACTGGAATTTTGTTTAATTGTTAGTGGCAAAGGGCCACATTAACACCTGTTAACGACATTTCTGAACAAGGTTCACCTGTCCTCTCATTAAAACTGCATAACTGACTGTCCAGGTGGCTGGCCTGGTGGCCCCGTGGCCAGAGGAGTGCTGTTGGGTTGGTGTGATAGTGGTGGAGGGTTTCTGAAGGCCAGGCCTGGCCGGAGCTGGCCTCTGTGGGGGACGTTTGGCCATCTGGAGGGTGTCAGGGACATTTATTTATACTTTTATTGCATAACCTTTTTTTTACGGGACGTAAAACAGAGTTTGAGCTGTACAAGCATATTATATCAGAGCATCTGAGCAGTCATCACAAGCACACTATTTCATATTATATCACATTATTATTATCCTAATATATAAAGCATAATTGAATATTAAGCTTTCAGCACTATTGATGAATATACATATTAGAATGAAGGTATTTAGTTTTAATATAAAAATACACAATTTAAGTAGTTTTTTTTAGATGCATAGCCGCCTCGAAATAATCCATTCAAATTATATTCATTAACATTTTTACATTTATCTAAAATTGAGTTTTTTACAATTTTATTATAATAAAATATATATAAATCTCAAAATGTGTAATAATGAAGCTGGATTTATTTTGCTCCATTTAATTTGACAAAACCAAACAGGATACAGTATCAGACTTTTGACTGTTAGCTGATTTGCTGCTTGCTTGTTTTCAGGTCCCCGTCAGTTTCAGGAGCGTTCCACTTAGGCCTATTTAGTCAGTCATCTCAGTGTGCGGCATTTGAGTGCACTTTCTGGCAGGTGGCTTTTCTTTGTAGATTAATTACCCAGAAGTCTTTGCGAGGGTAATTATGGCCCGGCCCATGACCACTTGTGTTGGGTGTGCTTTTTTAGCGGGGTGTAGTACCTCTTCCCTTCTCTCTACCCCTCTGAAAGTGTCTGATTCTCCAAGCCATGCAAAAGTCTCAGCAGCCCCCCCAAACATCATCAAATTACCAGGATGTTTTGAAGTAGTCTGTTCTGCCATAATTACAGGCAGTTATAAAGGCGGATTTCACATGTACAGCTGTGGCATTTGCAGAAAGGGAGGCTGTCTCATCTGCATAAGAATGGAGAGATAAGAACATATTGTATTGCCAGCACAGAATAATGGGAGTTAAAAACTACAACAACAGAGCTTCATGCTTTATGTTCCAGAAGATAAGACAAAGAATTCATGTGCTTGAGTATATATGTAGAAGAATATACTTTGTGCAGGGGTTTTATTGATAATTCAGACTCCAGCAAAATCACTACCATTTGTCAAGTTGACATTTAATATTTCATGTAGAAATTAACATACAGTAAATATATATATTGTGCACTGCCATTAAAAAGTTTTTTATTTTTAGATATAATTAATTGGCATTTGCTATTTCAATGAAATGTTGTTCATTGTGGTAATAATTTCTTAAATTAATAACTGAATTATGAGCACCAATTTAGAATATCAGAATGATTTTTAGATTATCCTGTGATATCGAAGACTGGAGTAATGATGCTGAAAATTCAGATTTGTCATCTCAGGAATACATTGTGTGTTAAGATATATTCAAATATAAAACTTATTTTGAATTATAATAATTTCACACTTTTAATGTTGCTTTTTTATTGTATTTTGATAAATGTTTTCTTGGTGAGACTGGAGAAA
>JAUMHP010000072.1:5513355-5532982 GCA_032361065.1 Enteromius trimaculatus | reverse complement strand
TGTGTATATATATATATGTGTGTATATATATATATATATATGTATATATATGTATATATATATATACTGTAACCCCTGATAAGCATGCTCAGTATACTCAGAGATTAAAGGCCTGTATGTGAATAATGAATTGTGGGAGCCTCCCTCCTGTGTAATTGCCTTTGTGTTTTTCCCATGGGAGAGCTTTTTTGGCTGTTCATAGCGCTGTCCTCACTGATCAGCCCCTTGTCTCATAATGTCTGCCCCGCAGCGGCATATGGTTGAGGGAGAGACTGTTTGACCTGTCTGCTATATAAACCTATATGTTAGTGTGTCCAGGTCTCCCGTGGTCAGCTGTTTTTATCTGTCTATCAAAAAAGAGCAGATTCAGAGATAACAGAAGGGTGAGTTTTGAAAGTTTATCCCTGCATGGCTTCACACCTGTCAGTCTCACCTTTTTTTTCCCCCTCTTTAGAGAAAGAGTGGGGAAAATAACAAAACAAACAAACAAAAAACCTGAGTGTGTTTGTTTCAGTCTGGGCCTCTGTTTCTGAAGTACCCTTCAGTACCTAATGTTGAGCCTCAGGCTTTGTGACAGGGGCACACACTCAGCTAAAAGAAAGAACTTAAGCTCTCCACTGAGTGGCTCTGGCCTTTTTATTTGGCGGGCAGCTGTAGAAAGTTGGGTTGTCCTGGTGTGGCTTACTGTCAGAAAGCTGAGTTCTAAATAGTCCTCCGTCCAGCGAGCTTGCATTTAAGCCGTTAAATCAAATTCTGATGTGTAAAGAATTGAATAGTTAATGTCCTAACCTCCCTTCATGTAAGCAGTCTCATAAATCTTGACTACTACTAACCCCGCTGACGTTATTAACAACCGCAGCTCTCGTAAACATGCATTAAATGCACCGTGTGTGCATGCGTTATCAGCGGATGAGTAAAGACGTGACATTTTAATTCCGTTTACAGTAGATGTTTCTTCTTTGGTCTGTGCAGTCGGATGGTCACAGTAAAATCGAATCATAACTCAGACATTTTTCATAGCTTTTCTAGGTATTAATGCTTGAAAGGTCTCAGGCATATTGTCTCAATGTGGAACAAATTCACTTCAAGGTTTGTTGGTTTAGCCTAAAGTTAGCTTTTTTGTTTTGATATTGTTTTTCAAAAAAGTCAACAGTGTCTGTTTGCACTTATCAGCATTTGGCCAAAAGAAACTAGTGTCACATTTGCCAAGTCAGCTTGGTATTTATTATACCTCTAGGCCAGTGTTCCCACCTCGTCTCTCTTCAAACTTTCAAGTAATTTCATATATATATTTTTTTTCAATCCTGTAAAGCATTCAGACACAATTACTACTTCACAAATTGCATTACGTTATGTGTTGTTTCTGCATCATTCCGTTTTTAGTATATATTAGTGATCCAGTGTTTATTTAGTTTTGCATTTAGAAATGTCATTAAAGGGACAGTTCTCCCCCAAAATAAAAATTCTCGTTAATTACTCACCCTCATGTCGTAACAAACGTATCGTTACAAACGTTTCGTCACAAAATGAGCCACTGATGTCACATGGACTGTTTTACCGTATTAACTAACGCTACATTTCTGGACTATTTTAGTTGTGTTGCTGACTATGAAGGGTCAGATAGCTTTCCGATTTTCATCAAAAATATAAATTTGTGTTCCGAAGATGAACAAAGGTTTTACTGGTTTGAAACAACATGAGATATTAATGACAGAATTTTCATTTTGGGGTGAACTTCACATCACATTTTTATAAATAAGATAATTGCACTATGCAATTCAAGTTCTTATTTTTTTAGTATGTGGCACATTTGTTACTTCTGTACAAGAAACAGTTCTGGTACTATGTTGGTTTAGTTGATGCAAGTGCATTAGTGTATAAAACATTAACAAACTTTTCCAATGTGTTCGATTTTCAGATTTTTGCCATTCAAATTTTATTCGTCACGTTCACATACATACACGGTACGACATGAAGCGAAATGTATTGCACGACTGCCCTGACGAATTGACACATTAAGAAAACAGTTAAGTAAAACAATTTAAGTAAAAGTAAAACCGCAAAATAGAAGTTGAATATAAAAATAAGTACAGTAGATAAATATAATTAAAAAAAAGTAAACTAGCAATAAAAAATAAAATAGAATAAAAAGAGAATAGAATAGAAAAAACAAAAAAATATAAGAAGTGTATGCATTTTGCCGGTTTTAAAACGCTGAAAACTAACTTAAAAAACAAAAACAAAGAAAAGGGGGTCAGAACAGTTGCGACGGCAGCCAATCTCGCCGGTGCCATCTTTTAAAAACCTTTAGATGCCCAGATCATTTACTTATCTTTTAAATATCTGATGCTATTGCAATATTGTATAAAGATTGATAGAAATGCATTGTTTTAAAATCTTTCTGTTCATGTTTCTTGCTTATTTAAGCCAAATATTGGTCCTTACTCAGATCAGAAGGAGGCTTCCCCTACGTTTTCTCCAAATCTCCCGGTGGCCCTCCATTCGCTTGATCAGATTGACCCATTTCCTCAGTGCCTTGATACAGAAAGCTGCAGAGCTGAGAGCACTAAGCGGTTAATCCTTTTGTGTAGTGATTTTGACTCCTCACGGGGATGAAATGGAATGTGTATTTGAAGCACTCGTGAATATGCAGCAGGACGGTCGCATTGTTATTTTAACGTCCTCTCCCTTATTTCTTCCTAGGGCAAGCTGTGAATTTTTCTTCATTAAGTATTCGACTGAGGGCTGACTATCAATCTCAATGCTCCTGAATGCTGACTGATTTCCGTTGGCCGGTTAGTTATGTGCAGTCCTGGGCCTTCTCTGACTGTTCACCAAAATCCCCAGAGGGAGGCCGCTAGGACATGACTATATTCTCAACTTCTGCTTGTACCGAGCAGGCAGAGATAGAGAGAGGCATGGCTAATCTGGACCGTCTCTCTCTCTCCAGCTTTCTGAGCTGGTAGCATGACACAGTCAGTCTGTCTCTGATTTTGTCCAATTCACGTCCCCACAGAGCGATTGACCCTTTTATGCAGCGCATTGCGTCCACCTAAGAGTCATCAGGGGACAATGGCGCATGAACGGAGCAGCGGGGTGACTTACCTCATGATTACCCCTCGTCTTTAAAGTGGAGAGATGCCTTGTAGTTGAACTTTGAAGTGCAGACTAACTTCAAAAGCAGAAGGCAAGTGCAGAGAGATGGGGCCAGGCTGCTGAAAGGCAGAATGCGTCATCAGGCACGGGGAAAAAAAAAAAATTATAATAATAATGCCCAACATAAAATTGAGTTACTCCTCAAGTAAACTGTTTGGAAACACCCCTGGCAAAGTGTGGTTTTTCAGCATAAATCCTTATCATTTTTTGGTGAAAATGCTGTACCTTAAAGTACTTTGACATATGATTGTAGACCAGCAATAATAATTTTCATTTTTATTACACAATAATTGCAATCTATACATGTCAGAGTTACAGCTGCGTGTCAGCTACTATGGGAGGAACTGGACCGTGATGTCCATAAGAAGTGTCCAGCCAGCATGAACCATCTTTGGGCAATCCTTCAGGAGGCTTGAAGTAATGTATCAAGTCAGTGAATAAGCAGACAGCTCAACTGCCCAGATTCTGCAGTGCTGTAATAGCTGCTAATGGTGAATATTCTAATTAATCGAAAATGTAAGTATTTTCTATGTGTAAACTGCTTATGTAATAAAATATGTATTTGTAGTTTATGTTGTCCTTTATCAGTGCAAAATTATCACAAATTAAAAAAGATTCATACCAGTATTGTCCAAAACCTCAATTTCCTAGGCGTTTCCAAACTTTTGGAGGGCAGTGTGTGTGTGTGTGTGTATGTAAATATATACTGTATAAACAGTGGGTACAGAAAGTATTCAGACCCCCTTAATTTTTTTACTTTGTTATATTGCAGCCATTTGCTAAAATCAAGTTCATCTTTTTCCTCATTAATGTACACATAGTGCCGTATTGACAGAAAAACACACAATTGTTGACATTTTTGCAGATTTATTAAAAAAAAAAACTGAAATATTACATGGCCCTAAGTATTCAGACCCTTTGTTCAGCATTTAGTTGAAGCACCATTTTGATCGAACACAGCCATGAGTCTTTTTGGGAAAGATGCAACACTTTTTTTACACCTGGATTTGGGGATACTCTGCCATTCCTCCTTGTAGATCCTCTCCAGTTCTGTCAGGATGGATGGTAAACGTTGGTGGACAGCCATTTTTAGGTCTCTCCAGAGATGAAGATGCTCAATTGGGTTTAAGTCAGGACTCTGGCTGGGCCGTTCAAGAACAGTCACAGAGTTGTTGTGAACCCACTCCATTATTTTGCTTAGGATCATTGTCTTGTTGAAAGGTAAACCTTCGGCCCAGTCTGAGGTCCTGAGAACTCTGGAGAAGGTTTTAGTCCAGGATATCCCTGTACTTGGCTGCATTCATCTTTCCCTCGATTGCAACCAGTCGTCCTGTCCCTGCAGCTGAAAAACACCTCATGATTTTCATTTGCTCTGACATGCATTGTGAGCTGTAAAGTCTTATAGACAGGTGTGTGGCTTTCCTAACCAAGTCCAGTCAGTATAATCAAACACAGCTGGACTCAAATGAAGGTGTGGAACCATCTTAAGGATGATCAGAAGAAATGGACAGCACCTGAGTTAAATATATGAGTGTCACTGCAAAGGGTCTGAATACTTAGGACCATGTGATATTTCACTTTTTCTTTTTTAATAAATCTGCAAAAATGTCATCAATTCTGTGTTTTTCTGTCAATATGGGGTGCTGAGTGTACAATAATGAGGGAAAAAATAACTTAAATGATTTTAACAAATGGCTGCAATATAACAAAAAGTGAAAAATTTAAGGGGGTCTGAATACTTCCCGTACCCACTGTATATATATAGCTTTTTCTTTTCTTTTTTTTTTTTACTTTTACTGTAGTCATTTAGCAAATCGACTTACAAATGAGGACAATAGAAGCAATCAAAACTAACAAAAGAGCAATAATATGTATGTGCTGTGATAAGTTTTGTAGCAAGTGTTTTTTTTATATTAATAATAAATTAAAAGAAAATAGAGAATGCTAGTGCTAGAAGGTCAAAACATAAATAAAAAGAGTTGAAAGAACAGAACACTAGTTTTAGAGAGTAATTTATTATTCTTTAATAAACATATTTATGTACGTAAAATGGGAAAAAAAAAAAAAAAACGGCACAGTTCATAGAAAACTCTATGGGCCTTACATTCCTCCAAAAAATGAGGGGTGGTAATCTCTTAGTGGGCTTTTAATCTGAACAGACTCAGTCCAGAGATGGGGAACATTGGAACGGGCACATAGTGAGTCTTGGACTATAACCAGCTATGCTGCACCACAGGAAACAAAGCAGTGAGGCTGTCAACTTAGTCTTTCTTTAAAGAGAATGTGTGCACATGGATGGAGCGCATGTGTCACTGTCTTATTGTTGCCGCAAGTGGTGGGATATATATGCAGAGAGATGTGGGGGCATATGGGCTGGATGTTGGAGCAGTATCTCGAGGTCATAGACCCAAGTGTTCAGTGTCCTATTTTAATCCGAACCCCTCACTTCTGCTCGCTGCTGCTGCCGGCGCCTGTAAATCCCACCCAAGCGATAGCAAACTTAAATCCACTTAATTTAGCACCTAATCCCCCCCTCCTCCGACGAATTTTAGAGATTGAGATTTAAGGATTAGCAGATAAATGGACAGGAAAATGGAGCTTGCACATGTTTTTCAAGCTCAAGTCATAGCACAGCAATCAGTTATTAAAATACTGTTGCTGCTGGAGTGCACTTGGATGACCATACTTTTTATCCTGCCAAGGAGCTAAAGTCAATTCTGGGAACTCTCTTTTGGGAAATTATCTTTGAATTGACTTCGCTTTTATGACAGAACATGTATAGGATTTTGACACCCTGACCTGTTTTGCTGCTTACTTTAGGTGATTGCCAATGTGTGATGAAAATCCTTTCAGATGTTCTGACCAATGGCTGTGTATCTAGACTGTGGTTGTAAAGTTTGCAATTCATCACTCATTTTGATTTTCTAGACAAGGATTTAACCTTTACGTCAGGCTTCCGTCTGAACTTAATCCAAAGATTGAATCATGTGACTTAATATACAAATGCTGAAGTTATTTTCTGAAAGAGGCTACATTATGCTATTTCCTAGCATTTTTTCCTTGATATCAACTTAATACATTAGTTTCTTATGCCCAAAGCAGTCTGAATCTACATTTGCATGACCAATATCATCTGTGTAATGCTGCTCTGGATATGAAAAACGTCTTTAAAGCTTAGCTAACATTCCAGTGTTTTTGCTGCTGTTCTTTATCAGACCTGGGGCCTGTTCCATAAAACAAGTTTTCCAAATAAGCCAGGCTTATGGCTGATAGTCGGGCTTATTTTAATACAAAATAACTGGCAATAAGTCACACTAACTGAAATAAGCTTAATAGTTGTCGATCGAGCAGCAAGCACTGTCTGTGTGGTCAGACTCTTCATAGACTCTTTTGGAGTGGTTATTTAGTGATTTAAAACCATAAAGTTAGTATAGTATAGTCCAAATGAATGATTTTTTTAATCCATCAAAAACTATTTATCGCAACCAGTGTATTCCAATTCTTGTACAAGTGACAAGTGAATGGTTTCTTTTTAGTGAATCAAAAACATACATTCTGGGTAAATCTAAATCAAAACTTGCAGTCATACAGCTCTTTGTACATTGTGTCCTACAGTGTTGTCACTTTGTGGTCCTATATGCTTTTGCAAAGACCAAATGAGGTTTAATTACCTTTATCAAGGTTTGTGATTGTGATTTTAATCACTTGGTGTTCTGGACAGTGAAATTAGTAGCTGTTAATTTAAATGACCTCTGATCTCAAACCTCAGCTGAACTGGAGTCAACAGATCTTTTCAGTGAATCAAAAATATACAGCTTGACCAGTTTAGTCCAATTCCCAAACAAGTGACACCTGCTGTTTTTTTTTTTTTTTTAGTGTTTCAAAACATACATTCTGGGTAAATCTAAATCAAAACTTGTAGTTGTACAACTATTTGTGCTTCCTCTGTGTGTCCTACAGTGTACTTTGCTGTACTATATGCTTACCGCTGTGGTCAAACCTTATCTGAACTAGAATCATCTCAGCATTTTTTTTTGCAAACAAGTATTACTCACGTTCTTCGGGAAACTGAAAAACTGAGTACTGAACATCCTAACATACAGTAGTAACCACCAAAAGCATATTAACAACCACATAAGTACATGCTAACCATTCATAACATCTCAGCTACCGCACATAACACTCTAGCATCATAGCAGTGACGTTTTATGCTGAACATGTGAATAGTCTAGCTTGTGAGTAGGCCTACTGAACATTTTAGCAACCACCTACTGCAACATTCATCCAAAAACAAATTAACAACCACATTGCAGCATGCTAACCAAACAAAACATCTTGACAATTATGGTGGAAACTCTCGCAAAGTACCACTTTATCCCATAAATATGTAAGTAGTACCTGTCCCTGCAAATGTGAAAATCTATTTTGTGAGTTCTGAACATTCTAGCAACCGCCCTGAATAGTCTTGATCTTTTTAGTGAATCAAAAACGCACAGTGTTTGACCAGTTTAGTCCAATTCCCAAATAAGTGACACTTATGAATCCGTTAGAGAATCAAAACCATACAGTGTGATCAGTGTATTCCAATATATGACAATATAGCGCTGAGTTGGTTCTTTTGACTGTATCAAAACAACAACACATACAGTTATTGTTGCACATACTGTAACAGTTAGTTGTTCGAATAAACATTTGATGTACAAATGAATGAATATTGTTCACAATATAGTCAGTAGTTAAGGCCAATTATTGTATTTCCTTTATATTGTCTCAAGCAATACACATTTTGTATTGTGTATTGTTTTGCTAAAATAACCTTATTTGGCTAAAAGGTATGATTTCCATTCCTAATAGGCTCATAAATAAATATCGGCGTATATGTGTTAATGCATTTATGGCTCAGAAAGACTTGGTTTTCAGCTTTGATTCTATGCTTGGTCTGGCTGGATTTTACTGGTGTTATCTTTCCTTTCTAGATCATTCTGTTTCTCAAGGTCTGTTTTCTCATCTTGCTGGTACACATATTGTATGGCCACTGCCTCCATTATTTCAGAGACATGTGTTTGGCATTGAAGCCGCTCTACACCTTTCCTAGCTGTTGCAGCAGCTTGTTGTGGGCCCTGGGCTGCTGGGGGTCTTCATGGGTCTCTGCAGGCCCCAGACATGTCTCTTGGCTCCTGGCCCTCTCAGGATAGATTAGCCCTGGGGTAAAATAGAGCCAGACACAACCAGGCCGATGCCAACTTGGGAGCCATGCCAATGTGATACCATCAGGGGCTGCTTGCATGAACAATTGGATCTTAACATAATACATTATTACACAACTTGGTTGTGCGATCTTATTTTGAAGCAGTCGGTCCCTGATTCTTTTGAGTATGTGTATGTGAAGTGGGGTTATTTCAGGAGAGGACACAGGGTGTCTGAAATGTTCAGCCGAACCCACCTACCGTCACATTCACCTCGGTTGCTCTTCACACCACAGCCCAGCACAGCCGAGAGCAGAAAACACTTCAGTGCCATCACAACCCATATGTAGTGTAACCCTATCATTTTGGTTCATAGAGACTTTAAACATGTTTCAAAAGAACATTATCTGGAACAACCCTCGGTTTCTTGTGGGCCATTTAGTTGCTAGTTCAGATATTTAACCACTACGCTGCTGGTTCATGCTACATAATTTCAGTGTTGATTTTTCCACATACGCTCTTGAAATTAAAGTGGGACATTACTGGAATTTAAATTAGTGGGCCTTTTAAAATGAAGTACATTTTGCATTGTGGATAAATATAAATGCAAACATGTAGTCATACGGCTCTTTGTGCTTTGTATCCTACAAAGTTGTCACTTTGTGGTACTTATAGCCTTATCCCTTTGCAAGGACTAAATGAAGTTTAATTGCCTTAATCAAGGTTTGTGATTTTTAATTGTGAACTGAGATTTTAATCACTTGGTCTGCTGGTCAGTGGAATTAATAGCTGTTAATGCAAATTGCAACTGTTGTCAAACCTCAGCTGAACTATAGTCCACAGAGTTTTATAACAGTAAGTATTATTTCTGTACTGTCAGTGTCCAGTACTATTAATTTACAGACATTTATAAATGTATAAAAAATAAATGAAAAATGTAAAGTAAATGACAGCATACTACTTAGTCAGAGATTGCACAAGTATAAAGATCTGCTTGCAGCCTGGACTTGAATGTGGCTTCTGTTGACATCTTATTTTTCCAGTAAGGCATGGGTAGGAAGGGAGGTCTTTATGCCTGATTACTAATAAAAATTTGCCGGGAGTATCAACTCAGGGGGCTGATGTTGCTGAAGTGACAGAGCCAAAAGAGCTAATCTTCACAGTCGCAGTTTCAAGCACTTAGTTTCTCAGTTGTCTGTGAAATAAGCTACTCTATTTCCCACACACACACACACTAACACACCCTGTATTAGCCTCCCCAATATTTTAAAAACTTATTTAGGTGGACGTGCCTTTAGAAGGGCAAGGCTAGAAATCATCTCTTATGTAGTCTACATAAAAGACTAGCCTCAACATTAAATTCTCATTTTTTCTTCAAATTTCATTATACATCTGTATGAATGACTTTTATCAAGACCCCTTTATCTGGTCATTCTGTTCAATATGATTAAAATAATATACTCTTAAAATAGTGTAACCTTCTAACAGCACTGTTTTGTTTTACCTCCCAGGATGTGGAGATCCGAACGAATGCGGCGCTGTACCTCCCTCAGATCAGCGAGCTGCTGAACCGGGTTCCCCGACAGATGCTGCTGCTTCTGAAAACCAACGACCTGCTGAGAGGCATCGAGACTACACTGCAGACCAGAGCCAGCTCCAGCTCCTTCATCAATATGTCCCGCTGCTGTACTCGTGCCATTGCCAGGTAAGACATCAGAGATAGCAAAGTGGTTGCCGTTTCATTTCTCAATATGAGATATAGTGTTTTAGATAGATTAACCCAGATTACTGTATTTTATTAGAATGATTTCTGAAGACGCTGTAATGATGCTGAAAACATCTTAAACATCTGGTTATTTAAAATCATAGTAAAAATGATAAAATGCCATAAAACTACTGTTAAGATCCCACTTTCAGAATCTGCAAAATGTTGTTTATTTTACCAAAATAATTCTGGATAATACAAAATGCATGTTGTTGTTTATTTAATACTGACCTGAATAATTTTCTGAAGAACAAACAAGGAACTCATGAACTATTACCAAAAAAAAAAAAAAAAAAGACACAGTTTTAAGAATCAAGAGATGTAAACTTTTTAATGGGGTCATTTATATATTCTGGTTTCTGGTTAGTGCTAAAACAATAACATGCACTTTGTATGATTAAAATAATTAATAATTAATTAAAAAAATAATAATTAAAATTATTAAATAATCTATAATAATCTATTTATAAATATATATATATATTTATAAATTATATAATACACAATGGAAACAATTATTGGTACCCCTAGACATTCTTATGAGTAAAATGTCTCCAAAGTATATTTCAGTCACAAGGTTAAAGTTTCAGCAGCCGAACGAACCGGTTCCCACACATTAGGAGCATGTCTGCTCTTAAACGCCTCATTCTCTGTTCAGTGGGCTCTCATTGGCTCATCTCTGCGTGTCTGCTGTGGAGCCCAAGTCTCTGATGTTATCTCAGTGCTCAAAGACAGTGTCATCTCCCTCACACCAGTAACCCACAGACACTATCCCACGCGCCACAGGAACTCTCGTTCATTTAAGCTGACTCGGTGGGATCTCACAGAGCATTTAAATGCACTCAGAAACACAGCCCCTCAGTCCAACCTCCCCCCACTGAAATGAATGCCACTATATTGTACTACATTGTACTTTCCACAGCAGTGAGCAGTGATCATATTGATTTATTCTCCCCATTCTAATGAAGAATACAATGATTGGAGGAGAAAATCGTTGGGATTTGAAAGAGGGCTCCTGACAGTTGTCAACGCAGAGACGCTCACGTCTGCTCGTAAAGGATTTCAGCGCGATACAGAAAGAAAGAAGCACCCAGACATGAAACTCAATGTCGTCTGCCTCAGCGCCTCTTTATTAAAACCAAATGGCAGCAAAGTGCGGAATGCAGAATCTAAAATCCATTACCAATTGCTGTGCTCACAGAAACAGCAGAAAGAGGAAAAAGACAGACCTAGAGAAGTAACCGGACCATCACACACTGATTCAGCTTGATGTGAGCTGAAATGTTTGCAGTATCGTCTATTACGGCGAGTTAGGTTTTTAAAGTACAAGCTGTAGGAATAGTTCATCCAAAAATGAAAATCCTGCCATCATTTACTCACCCTCAGACCTGTAAGGCTTTCTTTTTTATTTGTGGATCACAAAAGCAGACAATTGCTGTGCAAGACGTACAACAAAAACACAGAAAAGCCTCACTTAAAAAACAAAAAAGCACAATAAAACTTCATAAAGTTAAAGCAATTGATGTTCAGCGCCTTTATACTTCATACAAAGAATCTGAAGAGAAAAAAGCTTGTCTGCATCCAGAATTCAAAAATGGCATGCTAAAAAATCTACCAAATATCTCGGAAGACAGTGTTTTAATCAGAGCTACACCATGAACTGTCTATAAAATGACATAAACCTTAGTGCTTTTGTGTCGCGCTGATAAAATTAACAGCATACTTGTTTGGAACGATATGAAGGTGACGGAATTTAATTTTTAAAGAACAGAAACACTGTTTATTTTTTGTAGTCTACACAACCCACTCACTTTTCAACCCACTCTGAAACAACATCGTGAAGAAATTAGGTTATTCGTCTTAGTCTCCCCATGAAAGCAAAGTGACATTAGCCTTCATTCTGTAGCCTCACACTGTTAAGTATTGTTTTCAGCCTCACTGTACAAGTGACTAATGCAATCCATGTGATCACGGTTCTGGAGGTGTCCCTGTGCTTTTTGAAACACTTAATGGTGGCTGGAGAAAATGAGAAAAAATTTTCTTTTCTTGTGCTTGTGCATGTTTGATTAGCCTTTTTTGCTTTTATGCAACACTGTCCAACAGCTTAAAGTGGATTTTTTTTGTAAAAATCTATTTGTGATGTACTTCGGCATTTTAATTGAAGAAAGAACATTTGAACCGCAGTACAATTTCTGAATTGTCATTTTATAATTGCTGTAATGGTAACTTCCAGTGAGCTTTAGTCATAATCAAGCAAATAATTTAAGACTGTAGGTTTATGTAATTGACATTAAGTTTTTCCAGTCCCTCCATCAGACTCCATTTTTATTCTTTCTACCAACCGCTGAGCCGCCCACTGAGGGTTGTTGGATATCATATGAAGAATCATTTATGCAGCTCTCAAAGATCTACCAGATGAAGGCAGGATGTTATGATATATTTGTTTCAAATGTGCATTAATGCCTCTGGTTCCTGTGTAGGCAGTCATTTTCAGGTTTCAGAAACATGCATGGTAATAAGAAACGAGGAGGACTGCAGGTGCATGCTGGATTCACTCTTTCTGTCACTCTCTGTCTGCTGGCAGGGACAGACATACTGAAAGGCCTCTCGCTGAGCGGGCTTAATAATTCATCTCCCGCTCAGCTGTGACAACATCCACTATATCTTATTTTGATATATTAAATATGGATAATTCACAAAGTAATACTTTAAATATATATCTGCAGGCTGTAAAAAGAACTATAGTGCCACGTGTAAAAATTAGTTATAATGGAATCACTTACACACACACACACACATTACGCTACTGTTCAAAAGTTTGGGGTCAGTAAGATTCTTTTTTTGAAAGAAATAATACTTATATTCAGCAGGGATGGCTCAAGTTGGTCGAAAGTAAAAGTAGAGACATAATATTGCAAAGGATGTACATTTCAAATAAAGGCTATTCTTTATATACTCATAATAAAATCCTGAAAAAAAGAATGTCTCAGTGTACATAAGAAAATTAATTAAATAATAGTAAAATAAAATAAATGCATTCATACTCAGCTTTGCCATGAAACGAATAAGTTATGTGTTAAAATATAAGCAGATTACATTGAAATAATATTTAACATTACAGTTTTTATCTAAGTTTGTTGGAATAAAAAATAAAATAAAGAAATTGTAACTTTTCACATTTCACAATCACATTTCTTTTTCCTCATAGTTATGAGCTTATATCTTAAAAGTCAGATTTTTTCATTTAATTCTGAGTTTAAATCTTACAATTCAGCTTGTGCCATTAATAAAGGGTAGTTGAACTTTAACTGCATTTTTAATAAAAAATAAATAAATAAATAAAAAGCATTCTTTTGCAGCAAAAAGCTTTAACAAAATCTTACTGGCGCGAAACATTTTTAGGTGTTTGGATTAGATTTTTTAGCAAAAACCTGCAATTTAACAGTACATGTGTGTATTACAGAAAATTATATTTAATTATGCTAAATCTAAGTTTATGACTGGTAAAGAATGTATTGGGTTACATTTTCTCAGCTCAATTCTCCTAGATTTGGCAGGTGTGGTAAAACCCTTCGGACCCTGTGTGCCGAGCACGCAACAAGTTACTGTTGACATTTTTGCAAGATTTCTGGCAAAGTAGGACGGGTGACTATTCGTGACTGACTCCCAGGTTCCCATCAGTCCCTGCTTTCTGTTTCCAGCCTGTATTCTGTTCATTCTGTCGCTGTGCTCCTGTCAGATGGTGGAAATGATACCAGCGTGACATCTCCAGCCTGACACAGCAGCTATGGTCTAAAAAGTCAAACTTGTCCACCTCAAAAAGCCTTGTACGCTTCCAATACTCAGAAATCAGAGCGGGTTTCACCATTACCCTCCTCTTATTTCTTTTTCCCAAGGGAACGTGTAAGGAAATTAATGTGATTTCACTTACTGTTTGTCAGTTCAAAGCTGTTCACTGTGACAATGTGAGATGCATTCAGGAGAGCGGTGGAGTCAGTGTTTCCCCCCAAGGACATCCCACTTACTACGGCCTTGACACTGCTGTCTCTCTCTGTCTCTCTCTCTCTCACTGTTAATATTACATGACCTACGTAGTGTGGTCTTTCTAAAGTCCTCACTTGTCCACGAAGCCCGAGCCAACACTATCTGAATCATTTACTTTAACCAGTGTAATCTCACCTCTCTTCCACTGGATCTTAGCCTTTCTTGTCTTTCTCTGTGCCTCTCTTTTAGGCACAAGAGGAGTAAAACCAAGTCTCGGACCAGGCGACTGCAGATCTCTCTGTCTGAGCATTGGTCTCTGTGTCAGATAGATCTGTATGAACTTATGCTGTGGCTCCGCAGCTCTGCTCTGGCCAGATGGATCTCTTACCTCCTCAACTGCCTACCCTACACAAACTGAGAGCCTTGAATCAAGCCATTACGCCCTCTGTACTGAACTCAACACACTGCCAAGTGCATTGTGGGTTGATTATGGACCGTTTTTAATAAGAGCTAAAGTAAGATTTTTTTTATTATTATTATTTAACAGGCAGCCATAATTAATTAATCATGTGATCAGTAAGTGTGAACAAATGCTCCATGCATGTTTAGCTTCTTTTAAAGAATGATATTTTTCGCTGTACTGTAAGTATGCTTGCATCATGCAGTATCTGGATTCAGCATTGAGCTGTCATGTGCACATCACATCTCTGCAGAATTTTTTGGAAAGTCTTCATTTTACATTCCTTCAGATTTTAGATCAAATCAAACATCTAAACACAACAGTTATTTATTTTGGGAATTTTCTGTTTGAAAATGTGGTTTACGTGTCATGCTTGATCAATAAATGGGAGTTTTAACAATAAATGGGAGGTGTTTATTAATTTTTTTTCTTCATCAAATTGTCAAATTTAAGTAATGCTTATTTAGCTTAATCAGTGAACCAAAACACACACACATATATATATATATATATTTTTATAATTTTTTTTATGGAACCCAACAGATGAAAGTAAAATAAATAACATTAATGTTTAAATGACATTAATGCTTCTCAGTTCCTTACAGATGATCATATGGTGACTAGGGGCTGTCAGGCTTCAAAAGAAAATAAAGTAATTTATGACTTGTTTTTTTCTGTATTCTGGTCTGTGTTATTGTAATATTTTTGTAGTATTGTAGTATGTAGTATGTTTTTCTTATTTTGAGGATTTTATTTACTTTTATGTTAGTACTTTTGGGTTTGTAATTTTTATTATATGTATTTTTTTGTATTATTTTCAAGTGCTATTTTTCTTAAGTTTATTTAAAGATAATATCCCTGATTTTGTAGATCATTCAAACTCAAATGATGATCCTGTTACTTTATATGGTCCACGCTGCCATATTTACGTATTTAAAACGTGCTATGTAAAAGACACATTGTGCTAAGAATAATATTTAAATGTATCATGATAATCTAAACAAGATGTATGAAGTTTGAATAAGTGGAAATGTAAATCTACAGAAGAACAACACAGTTTCGGCGTGAAGGGTCCTCCATTGTTTTAAATAAGAAACTCTTAGCATTAATTTGTTGACACAATATTTTTTTTTTTATTGTCATAATTAAAAGATATTGGGTAAAAACAATCGCATTTTTAAAATTATGTTATTTACACATTTGTGAGCACATAACCCCTAAACCTACCATCAATAAAACACAAAATGTGAGTTGGAGTTGGAGTGACACTGTTGCGAAGATGTATGTTGTATACGTTTTTTGTACGTACGTTTCCTAATGCTTTTTTTTTTTCCTCTATTGCGTTTGACATGCAAGTATTTTCTCAGAATGCACTGCATGCAGTCCAACGCCCTATCCATTAGGCCACGACTGCCACTAAGAGTCCATCACAGCTAGTCTTTTTTTTTTTTTATCCAGAGGGCAAGTTTTGGATCAATTACACCCTGTTCTTCCCTCCCAGGATAGCTTTTTCAGGTTAGACCCCAGTTGAGGGGCCACAAGAGCAGAGCATCACAGAAAAACCCTCACTTCCCCCAGCCTGAAGGCAACAGCCAGCAGTAAGGAAGTCCAAACCCCGCCATACTAATGTCCTCAGGCTAGAGAGCAGATTTTAGCTGCCAAGCATCGGATGATGGACGCAGTTATCTGCTCAACAAGTCTCTTCCACATCACTCTCTGCTCAGCTCACAGCCAAAACCAAATTGCTGATTCCCAGCTTCAACATCCACAATAATGTGTCATTTACTGTGTCCACAGTTAATCCTGGCAGGCACGAATTGCTATAGTGCTATTGTGTGTTTCCAGGAGCCGTGCAAACTTGTAATTAATCATTTCTGTGGATGGGATGCACTCAAATTGTGTAAGTGTACTATTACATTTTTTCTTTCCCTTCAATATTTACTCTTTACGATCTCTGTTGTGTTAATCTTTTATCTGATGTGTTGTTGTTTGTCATATTGGAAAAATTGCCTTGGTTAGCAATAGCTGAGCTGAAGAAAACGATGGAGGTATAACACTCTCTATATGTGTGTGCATGTGTATGCATATACAGTATAAGTGTAAGTTTTAATAAATATGCTTTTTGATGAAATGACAACCCAAGGAACAATGATTCCGCTATCATATTCATATTTCTAACACAAAACACTTCAATGATGTACTGTTGTCTCAATTCCCCGCTTTTCTGCTTTGTCTTTCCTTCTCTTGATGAGTCAGAAATGGAAAATCTCTCTCAATCTCTCTCTGCTTAGTCAGAAAAGGACAATGGCTGCTTTTTCCTTATCACTTTCTTTCCATCTCTTAATTAGACTCGACCTCTGTAGGCAAACCCAGAGCCAACGTTAAGCCTGTGTCTGCCCAGAATAAAAAAATCCATCCATCTTGATCAAAAAGCTGAGGCTGGAGCTGCCAAATGTAATCACCCTGGTAATAGGTCTAAAGCCTGCAGTGGGTACAAAAAGTGTTTCTGTAAGGTGACCGGAGAAGTAGAAGTTCAGCTTCAGGTGTGTTCTTTGGTTTATTTTCAGTAAGGTTGCTGTAAGCTTAATCACTGAAAAATAGTCAAATATGACCACAGAGTGAACTTTATGCCTCAACTTCATGTAAATATGATTTCCCCTTCCAACTATAGTTTTATTAGAATTGTGTGACCTTTGTGCTCTTTTGGTTTTTTTAAATGAACCTTAAAACAACAGACAACTGCATAAATCACATTCATATTTTACCCAAAAGAATAATTTTTTTGAATTGTAGAACTCAGAATTTAGAATTTTAATGCTTCTTAAATTGCAACCTATCACAAGGCACCAAATTTAAAAATGTTCATGTTCAAAGTACACAATTGCAAATTCGGAACCATATTGGCTGCCCACGTCTTGGTCTTATTGAAAATGCAAATTCATTCTTTAACACTAGGTGCCACTTTTAAAGCGGAAAAAATAGCTGTTTCTCTGGTAACGCTGTAAATGAACAAATCAGCACTGCCCGCAAATGCTGCATTATCAGCCATTACAGGCATGATGAAATGGAAATGAGACCAATCACAGCAGATTAGTGTCACATAAAGGAGGGGTTTGAAAAAATGAATCGCTGAGCAAATTGTTTGGGAGTCCTTGAGCAAAGAAGGTAAAAATAAATGCATATTATATGACAATAAACATGTTTTTTGACCTTGCATGCATGTCAACCTCTTGTTGAGTACTTCCAAAACTAAAATATTAAGCTTTCATTGTCTATAATAGGCACATTTAAATCTGTTGTCATGCAAAACTTCAAAAATAACTCAAACCATATAAACTGTGATGCTTGTTGTGCTTTTTTCCCCCTGAAATGACTTACAGCAGCTTTTCAAAAAAAAAAAAAGTCTATCAACTAACATCTGTTATGTTTCTTTAAAAATAAGAATGCTGTGGTTTTGATGTATGTGTATTGTCCAGTTATATTTTCAGTGGCATTGTTGCTGTGGTTTAGTGACTGGAAGAAATAAGGCGTAGGAACTAAATTGCATGTCTCTATCAATTGCCCCACATAGCAGACTGTAATCTCTTTACTTCCCTATGGATGAATGAAGGGGGAGTACACCATTTACACCACTGTGCTATACCTCATGTTGCTTTTATCTATCCAATTATCCAGTATGTAGTGTTATAATAATGTTTTTATACGTGTGTATCACAGTGCACTGTATTTGAGACCGTAATTACAAATCTTTTATTAAACCAATATTTTGACCTTGACCTTGCTCTCTCACATAAGGCAGAATATATACTGCTATTTCAATGCTCAAATGTTTGTAGCACTGCTTTCTCTGCTGTTAACCTCCTCAAAGACTGTTAAGTCTTGGATCAGGCCCAACCAGAAGTGGGACACCGCTATCTGTTCTCAAATGGCGTTTGACACTCCCTTATTTCACATTTCCCATTGAAAAATATGTTTTTAGGATTTACTGAGAATAGTTTACCCCGAAATTTGCATTTGCTGAAAAGTTACTTGTACTCAGGTAATCCAAGATGTAGATGAGTTTGTTTCGTTATTGGAACCGTTTTGGATAAATTTAGCATGGATTCCTCTAAATAAATTTTAAATAAATTTTATAAATTTTAATTATTTCTCTAAATATATTTAATAATATTAATATATTAATAATATATAATAATATATTAATAAATTTAACGAGATTTCTTCCACATTGGGTCCATTGCAGTGAATGAGTGCCAAACATCACAATAATCCACAAGTAATTGAATTCACCCATTCACTGCAGCCATTCAGTTTCTTTTTTTTACGTGAACTGTTCCTTTAAATCCATTGTGTGTTATTGTTCTAAGTGCATTTATGACAAAGAGTTCATGTACATGTTGTTACTTTGCATTGTTTTCCTTTTCAAATCATCCTCATGATTCGAAAATACTGTAGACATTTTGTGTTTTGGAGAGGGTGGTCTTTATATGTCAAAATCACTTTTAAACCACCTGCATCGTAGAGGAAAAGGAAACCACATTCGTATGGCCATTTCCTGACATTTTTAGGTTGGGTTGAGACGCGCTGGTTTAAGTGTGGCTATAGATTTAAGAGCAACGGCAGCCATGAAAGACATTTTAATCCGCTAATGGAAAATCACATTACATTTTTTCCCTCCAATTTGGCTCTTCTGTTAGAGCAGTATCACAGATTCTGGATTGCAGCGCAGGCTTGAATGGAGTCACTTTTCTTCTGGCTGTCCGCATGGTAAACCTAGCATTTGAGATGGAGATTACTGCTCTCCCAAAGAATAATTTTCCCCTGGGATTATCTTCATTTGCTCTTATGCAGCCGTGACTTTTCTCATCGCAACCTATTATTCCATCAGGTGAGGATAGTGTGTGTGTTACCTGAGGGGATCCAGAGTCCCTCTGAGTGTTTCAGATGTCTGATATCTTTGTATAGGGTTCCCTAGGAAACCCTGGGCAGATGATATTCATGTAATCCTGCCCAGTCACAATGCTTCAGGTAAAGAAAACAGTTTTCCTCATTTATCTGACCCTTTTTTTTATCTTC
>JAUMHP010000072.1:5464040-5501016 GCA_032361065.1 Enteromius trimaculatus | reverse complement strand
ATATCTTTAAAATATTTTGTCCAAAGTCTTACAATAACAATGATTTGCCCCTATGAGTAATTAAAGGTTAATATTTTGCATGCAAGGTCAAAAAACTATTTCATTGTCTTAAAATATTCATTTATTTTTACGTTATTTGCTCGACGACTACCAAATGATTCGTTTAACAATCAATTTTTCCAAACCCCTCCTTGGTGATGCTAATCTATGGTCATTGGTCGATTTTATTTAAGTCAAGTCAACACGTACACGCACAACATGTGGGTCAGCAATAGGCTAATATTTCATGTTGACGTCAACAGGAAATGGCATGGGATTTGTTTTAAAAATGACTCCTTTTAATGATTCAGAGTCTTTCTTTTGAGAGACAGTAACTTTATACATGGTGTACTTTCATATTTCAAACTTTTGAAGCTAATTTAGCTCATTCAGAAACGTCTCACACATCATGGTGTTTGTTTACATGACATGAATCTGTCTATACTGAAAAAATCATATATGTTTTCAGATGTCATTAAAGTAAATATGTTTGAATACTCAAAACAAGAATGAAAATATTTATTTTGCAATATTTTTATATGTTTTAGTTAATTTAATTTGCTCATATATTTTTGGACCTTTTAACATATATTCTGTATGTTTATATTGTCCAAAATGTTTTCGCTTCACAAATGGACCTGGTCGACTTTCACAATTTGGACAATATCTTATTCTGTGTTCTGCAGAATAATTAAAATTGTATTTAAAATGTATAAATAATGGAAAAACTATCCCTTTAACTGATTATTTGCAGTGTACATTCACCCTGGAGGTTAAATTATGGTGTATACAGTTTATTATTGTACCCCCAGCAGGAAGCTCTTCTCTATTTTATCCGATTTGATGAAATGGTGGCTTTAGATTTGCTCAGACTAAGACTTAAAATCATGCTGCAGAAACCTGACTTTCTTATGCGCTTTGCAAACAGAGGTCTTTCATAGTAAAGCCAGCCATTATGCAGTGACTGAACTTATCCTTTTTTCCCTTATCATCCTTTTACAACAAAGCTTGTGTTGCTTGTCTGATTTCCTCTGACACTAGACTTGAATAAGAGTGTGTATGAGAGAAAAAGATGCCTTGGCTGGTCCCTCAGCTGTATGGAATATAAGAAAAGCAAAGAAAAATACTTACTACAACAAGAAATACTAGTTTAAAAGTAAACCCTGGAAATGATAACTCCATAGGTCAGTCTTCCAGAGCAAAGTTAAACAGAATATGAGAACAGAGCTGTCAGTCTCTTCCAGCATGCTCTCTTTCCAGCTTGTGTCATCAGCTGCAACACAGGAAGCTCTGGAATGTGTGTGTCAGTCAATATGTTGTTTACTTAGTCAATCTAAGTAAATCTGCTCTGAACTCATACCTGCGGGCGCAACATTGATCCACTTGACCCAGGCGGCTTCCAGGTTTAATTGAAAAAGAACAGCTGAGACCTTTATGAATTAACTGCAGAAATCAATATGTGCAGAATGCCACCCTGTAAACTCTCTCCTTACACGCTGACGGTGCCAGAGCAGCTAGCAGGCGGGTTGTTTGCAGTGCTTAGGAGAGTAAACAGATGGTTTCCTTTGCTGCCTGTACTGTACAGGTGTACTGTACTGTTTTTTTGCACTAAGATTGTTAGTGAGTGTGAAGGCTGTCATCTGTTCCTCTCTTTTGTTTTATGTCACCATATATTGAATGACAACAGGTGGCAAACATCCTGCTGTAATGCTTCAGTATAAATCTACTGCAGATAAAACTCTCAGTCACATGCTGTGTGGCAAGTCTGCTGTATTTACATGGGAACGTTAAAGGAATAGTTCACCCAAAATGAAAAAAGCAGATCACTTATTTTACTCTTAGGCTATTCAAGATGTAGATGAGTTTGTTTTCAGCCATGCTGCTTCACATGCAGATTCTGTGCACATAACGTTTTGATTAATATTAACTGGAAGATTGTTGCTTTAATTCAAAATTATTAGGTAAAAAAATAAAGCATGCACAGGCGAATCGTTCGCAGTGAGAACAATGACATGTATTTAAAAAACAGATAAAAAACATGGAATGTCCATTGAGTTAAGAAATATTTTATGTTTATGTTTATATGTTTAGTCCAATTCCACAGATTTAATATCTGTCTCTGCCTACTTAAATTTGATGTGTATCTTTTTTTTATATATATGTCACTTTCTTCATATATGTGACCACTAAACCAGTCGTAAAGTTTCTTTTTTGAAATCGAGTAAATAAGCTGAATAAATAATCTTTTAATTGATATATGGTTTGTTAGAATAGGGCAATACGTAGCTAGATACAACTACACTGATTACAATAAATCAGTAAAAAAAGACTGCAGCTGTGTTTGCCAGAATAAAACCGTGAAAAATATGTTAATATTTTTTATTTTAAATTTACAGTTAAATACTGTAATTTCTAATAAGAAACCGTAATAACTTATATACGGGTTATGTATCAACCTATTAAAGTAGTGAAATCTATTTTGTACTTTTGAAATACACTGATAACTACCAAATGCAGGTGGTGATGAGAAAGCCACATGATGAACCAAAGCTCATCACAAGTAGGTTTTAAATGTAACACATAAAGAAGGTGCTCAGTCTCATTCACAAAAGCACTAAACACCAACATGGTAAGAATTATTAAACTGAAATGTGCAATAAACATTCATTTAACAACATTACATATTCCATACAACCCTAATAAACATAACAGATACAAAAAAAAACTAAGAAGAAACATAGTTATTTTAAAGAAAAAAACATCAAATTCAAACTAAATTTAAAATGCAAATTTTGTAAATTTAACAGGAATTTACCATTAACCATTTAACAGGTTTTACATTGTAGCATTTTCACTTTTTTTTACCGTTAAATTCACGGCCATTTATTACAGTGTAGGCTATTTGAAAATCTGGAATCTGAAAAAAAAAGAAATGACCAAAATTAAGTCCTTAGCAATGCATATCATAAATTACATTTCAATATATTTCTGGTATAAAATACGCTAAATATCTTCATGGAACATGATCTTTACTTAATATCTTAAAGATTTTTGGCATCATCATCATAATAATTTTGACCCATACAGTGTATTGCTGGCTATTGCTATAGACAAACCCATGCTACTTAAGACTGGTTTTGTGTTCCACGGTTCCATAGCTTTAAATGTAAGCAGAGTATCAGTTTCTCCTGTACTGCAGAAGATAAAAGAGCATAGAGTTTGCATGAAAGCAACAGTAGTGACATGCCACCTGACCTGGTTATGTAATGGTAATGGAAATTTGTTGGAATTGAGTGAATGAGGAAGATGTCAAGCTTTCAGGGGAAAGGACTGTTTATTAGAAGGGGGTTTGGAAAGCTTGTCTTTGTGTAGTGTCTAAAATGTCCTGAAGGGGATAAAGAGAGCCAGACTGTCACACAGGGCCTGTAGATGCCTCAAGACCTTTTAGTCGTTGGTGAATACTGGAATGGACAAGCACATAAAAGAGTGCGACCCTAACTTTCATTCATGCTGTGTGAATGAGACCAAAACACACGCACTGCATGTGATAAAGCGCTATTAGAAGAGTCCCAACACTGCAACATGCTTACTTCTGATAGCTTTTCTGTCTCAAACACGTATCATACAGCTTCAAATGGGCTTGAGTCTGCAGGCCGTAGAGGTTCGATCCATTCAACTCGGAGGCACACTCAATATTATGTAGGATCTATGATGGATCATTTGGGCTGCAAATCAATGACATGGTCAACACCTATCGATTGCAATGTTAGTTTTTTGAGCGTGCAGATTTCACTTGCATCCCAAGTAGCATCTGGAAAATAGCTTTTTACTCTTTTGGAAGTCAAAATACATTGACACTAAACTCCTCCATTCAACTAAAAAAATGCAGCTGAAGCACAGCAGTTGTGTCTGTGGTAAAGCTCAACACCAAGGATGGCAGATTCTCTCAGACCTTTCTTCTGACCTAAGTAAGTGCACCCACAAGAAAAAAGACTCACAAATTAACTGATCATGTTACAGTGGGAACACCCCCTTTAAGGAAAATTATTGCACACTATTATAGAGGAAACTATATATATATATATATTTTTTTTTTTAAGGAATAAATAGGAGACAATTACATACATTTGGGTCAAATTAGAGTCATAGATGTAAAAAAAATAAATGCTGAATGGTCAAAGGTGAAAAGCTCTGGTGAGGTTCTTCAAACAAGGGTCTATGGATGTAACACTTTTAGAGTACAGTTTATGAAAAAGAAAATCAATAAATGAAATAACTGCATTTTGTTTTTAGATATTCTTGACAATTCTGCAAAGCCAGCTTCTTTCTAATAGGCAACTAAAAACATTAGCGATTGTTTTATATGTATTGAAAACCAGATATGGGCATTCGCTCACATAATACGCGTTTCTTGCAGTTATTGTTGCGAAATGACACACTTTACTTTTCATTTTCACCGAGTCCTGCTAAGAGAAGATGACTAATCTTTAGAAGAAACGGCGCATTTCTGAGAGGACGTCATCAAGTCAGCATGGATCCACAAATGTAAGCAGCCACCTCGTAGACATTTCGTGTCCCTTTCGCCATATAAATGTACCTACCGCTTTGAAAAGAAACTCGTTTGTTTTTGGCCAAGTTTTCTCTTAGATTTCCACTACACCTTTAAATAGCGCGAGCCTCGCAGTAAGAGGAAGGCGGGGTCGCGCGGCGCGTGTGTGAAAATCTCGTGATTGTCCAACAGTATCTCTGAGCGCGCGGCTCTCTGTACCTGCAAGCGAGCACAGAACGAGGGTAAAACATCCTCACACGAGACCGCGAAAAAACGACATTTAGCGGCGTGGACCAAACATATAGAGCCTGTTGGGAATGTAATGTGGATTATTACGCTTTGGGATATTTTTGCGAAAACTGAGGTTAGTCTGTTTCTTTTTCTGGTACGGAATTATTGAAAGCTCGCCGGGATGTTATAAGTTCATCACTTGCATCACTTAGTTGGCTTGTTTTTGCATTGTACATCACGGTTGTTGCTTAATATCACTTTTGTTTCTTTGACCGCGGCGTGTTGCACGGAATCAAAATAAATGACATTCGCGTTGTTTCGCGGAGAAGCGCGAAAAAAACCCCCAAACTACATTATTATTCAGGCCCACAACGCAAGAAACGAAAAAAGGTTTCACATACGCTGTCTAACTTTAAAAATACATTTACGAGTGTTTATTTTGCACGGATGGACGGTCATCTTCTGTACAGAGCTCAGTGTGGAAACAGTAGCATATTTCTGCCAGAGTTGACCGAGACAAAATCTTAGGCACAAGAATAAATGTGCACTGCCTCTTTTTTGTCAGCTGCCTGAAATATCACAGAATATTTCGTTTATTTATTAATAAGTTAGAGAGCATAGGCCTGTATTCTTGTTGTAAACGCGAAAAAAGCACGCCTTTTCCTCCGTAAACATGTAACAAACAATTTCGCGCTTTGCTCTCAGGAGACCTGCGTTTTTTCTTAATCTGTAAAAGTAGCTGTGAATAATGAATAAGAGTTCTCAGGTGTCTGTGGAGCCCATGATCAACTGCCACTCAGGATAAACAACACGCATGCCCACTGCAGGTCCATCCTTATGAATGCACCTAGACATGGACCGGTCAAACACACAGGGACGCACATCCCTGTTCTTTTTTAGCGCATGCATTAACATTTGCTACACATTAAATTGACTAAAATGCATTTTTAAGATGCACACGTTTGGTGTACTTAGTCTAATGCATTTTACTAATACGATCTATTAGTGTACTCATTTATTCTGGTTTTTATTAGACAAAATGTATAGGGACATTTAAGTAGTCTGTTGTTTAAAAATATATTTATTTAAAAATGTATAAACAGTTCAAGGGTGGCTATTAACACGTTGCAGTGATCTAAGAATATTCACAATCCCTTATAAATGATTAGATATAAACATCGGTATTGATATCACAATAATCGAAATGTTAGAATTTTTTTTCCCTGATGTTTTGCACGTTTGCATATATGACGTGCGCATTCAGCTCTTTTTATCTCGCTTTGAAGTGCTCAAGTGAGTTCAGTGCATTATTAGAATATCTTAATTCGTTCTCATCAATTTGTAGTGGCTCATTTAGATCTCCTGGAATTTAATAGACTTTGGTAATAATCCAGTATAACACACACGCGCTCACACACTCATTTTAAAGGTAGCCCTTTCAGGCTTGTGCTTTTTTTTTGGTCAAAATAATAATTGGGCTGGACACATTGTATTTGTGTCTTATCTTTTTTGATGAAATGTGAACACATCCACCCAGACAGTATCGTTTGTCCTCAGAATTGTCGGGGTAGAGAATATTTCCAGAGCGCGGCCTTGTCTCTCACACACACACATCCATCGACATTTTTTTTACCACAGCTGACAGAAATGAAAATGAACACGTATGTCTAAATTAAAATAATATATCATATATTTATTCGAGCGTGTTTAATTTCTCCATGGCGCTCGTGTATAATTTCACCCTGTGGTGTTTTGTGACCTCTTTTGTGTGAAATATAATGCAGTGTCCTCTCACCAAAATGTACAATTATTTTGTCCGTCTCTTTATACATGTGCAGATTTATTTGTTAGGCTGACGTGCCTTATTTTAAATGACTGAATTGACTGAACTAATAATATAGATTAAAAGCGAGATTTCGGTGTATTAGAGCACATTTTGTGTGTATATTGTGCAGCATTTCAAACGGGTGAAACGAAGCGAAATGCTGTTTTAAAAACGAAATATTGGCGCACAAAAACCTTTTAAATTGTATAATCCATATAAACAATTTTTGCCTAAAATGTACGTTTCATATATATTAAATCGCATTACACGTTAGCGAAATGTAAAATAAAAGGGCATTTGTATTGTTTCGTTTCCATGTATTTTGTATCGTTTTGTTCACGGGTGTTGGTTATAATCATCCATTTACATAACAAGCCAAGACATCTAAATGATTTTAAAGCAACCGATGTATTTTTCCACATAGATAAACGAATTAGAATAATTCACACTGATAATTCTAAAACAAACAAAAAAAAAATACATGCACATATAAATGCAATAGATATTGAATGAACGCTATGTAAAATATAGTGTGTTTGTTTTGTGTGCCGATTATGATAAGTAACACACAAAACACATTTCCCAATTTTGTAACGAATATCGTTTTTCCGCGTTTGTTTTTTTTCTTCTCCCTTTTTTTTTTATTCGTATCGCCTTTTTGTCTGTGTCGCATTAAAGAATATTTCCTATTGGCGTTGTGTAATGCTCAGCCTCCAAAACACTCATCGAATGTGCTCTGCCTTTCCAATACACCGCAGTGTGACGTGATCTTTCTGTCTTGATCAGAGCCTATATAATGCACAGGCTCCACACCTTTACCACAGTGAAATCTGGTCATAAATCATATTCCTAATCCTCTGTTTCTGATTAGGAGGGGTATTATAGTGAATCATGGCACAAGGATGGTGTGTTTTGGCAAGATGATGTAATGCTGTAAACTACTGCTGCAGAACCCTCCCGCTTTAATCTGCTCCCAAGTTGCTGTTCCTCTGCAGTGGGTTGTTTTTAGGGGGTTGCTGGTGGTACCCGTGCCCACTCTGGGTCACTGGGGGGAGGCTATACGAGGCCAGGTAGGAGCCTCACGCCTCTCATTCGCCGGCTGGCAGCCCAGGAGGAGAGCACCGGACGCTGATGTCATCCATTTTGGCCCAGCTCTACCTCGCCCACACCTCCGCTCCACTACGCGGATGCTCGACGGCAACCGTGTCACGTACGGAGCCGAGCTCGCTGAAATAGTGTGCGCCTCCTCCCAAAGCCTCCATGATATCATCGGGGCGCACTGGAGGACATTTTGTCGCAGCTCTTCTGGTGTAATGGCAGAGCGTAATTGAGGCACCTGTGGTAAAACCCAGCTTTGTGTGTCTGATGAATGGTTGGGCCTGCTGTCATTAACGTGCCCCCCTTCCTCCATTACACCTCCTTCTCCTACTCGCCGACTTTTTAAGCGGGATCCAAATGCAGGGGCTTTATTTTGTGGTGTCGTGTGCCATTCCCAGTGGGGTGTGTCAATCACATATCAATGAGGACAATGATGTGCTCAGTTTAGCCTTTTCACCTCTCTCCTCCTCTTCGCAAGCCCTCGTCTGACAAAAAAAGAAAAAGAGAAAGCACACATGAATATTTCGAGGTGTGGGCGCGAGCCAACGTGGAGTATCTGTTACAAGCATGCGGTCTCTCGCTCTTTTTCCCCTCTTCAGCTGCAGCAGGCAGAGCTCTGGTGGCATGCATTGTGTTTCGGCTCGGTTGAATCGCGTGGGCTGGTAGCGCTATTGTCCTACCGTACCTGCTGCCTACGCCTCTGGCAAGGACACGGGCAATATTAGATGTCTATTAGGTTACACCTCGCATGTTGCCATGTAATTGGAGCCTATTCATTTATGCACGTAGGGGACACATGTTAAGAGGAGCCGGAGCTGCGTTTTGCCTTCACAAAAGTCCTGCTAATCTGTGCTGGTTCAAGGCCAAACGTCAGCTTAGCATGGAAATCTTCTCTCATATTTGTATAACAAAATAGGCTATTTTGTTTGCGCTTAAGGATGTGTTAAAAAAAACCTAATTATTTTAATCCATAAAATAAACATTTCCGTTATATTTTTTATGCATCTTATGCAACATTCCTTTAAAAAATAATAAAAGCAACAATAATAATAATAATGCACAATAATTTTTAGATTTTAATATCTTCTTTATTCCATGCATTTTTCCCCAAATGGTTCAAAATAAAGGACCACACCTAAATTAAATATTTTAATTAAAAATATAGTTTTTTTTAGACCAAGTGTTTAGATAATTATGGTGCTGGAAATGTATATGTCATGGGAATGTGTCAACATGAATATTATTGTTTCATGCATTGTGCATCCTGCAGAAAGCCTTTTAATTTTCCACATCATCAGATAAACACAGACTCGCTGCTATTGAATGATAGCTGGGGCTGCCATGTGAATAATGCTGGTAATTTACACACTAGATGACCGATAACACACATGAATCTTTTGGGTAAAATGCCTCTAAAATAGAAACTTTTAATTAGGCTTTATTAGGAGTTGCATTTTACAAAATGACTAGAGACTTATTCAAATGCAGCTTTTCATGATTATAATTAAAGTGTACTGAATTGTTTTGTTACATAATATGTTTTAATGCTTTTGTGTTTTATGCATAAAAATCACACACTCCATGGACTGACACATCCGTGGATTCGTTTGTAATTTGATGCTTTTCTATTTTGACAGCTATTGTGCGCTAGACGGGGGAGAGTAACCATATGGACTACATTACCCACAAGGCATCATGCAGTCTGCGCTGGTTTCCCTAAATATAGAAAGAGTCCGACCTGGAGGACCTGTCTGGGTGATTGAGGTCTGAGGAGATACCAGAAGAAAACAGCACCTCAGCAGACACACAGCACCTCATCTGCTCGTCTTCTCACGTTGGACCATTTCAGGAAACGTGGAAGAAGTACTTTTATTGTCGCCTGATAGAGATTGGATTGTTGTGCAATGACATTGGCCTTATGACTGTTATTTAAGACTGTTCTCCTCCTAACTCCCTCTCCTCTTTTAGGATATTTTTTGTTTGTCGCTGCGTTGACGATCTCACCTCTTCTTTAGTATCTCTGGGCATACTGTGGGATGTACTTTGGATATACTGACCTTTGAACCAAAGCGTATTCAATGATTTCCTTCTGTTCAGGATAATAACCCCAAATCTCCAGCACTTTTACAATGAATTTCTTCAGATTCCCAGTCCAGTTGCAGCTGCTGATCAGTACTGTGCTTGGGCCCTGCTTGGGCCTGGAGTTTACAGGGTCGCAAGGCCAGTGGGCACGCTATCTCCGCTGGGACGCCAGCACCAGAAGTGACCTCAGCTTCCAGTTCAAAACAGACGTGTCCACCGCCTTAATCCTGTACTTTGACGATGGCGGCTTCTGCGACTTCCTGCAACTCATGGTGGTCGAAGGGAAGCTCCAGTTGCAGTTCGGCATAGACTGCGCCGAGACCACAGTCGTATCGGACAAGCGAGTCAATGACAGCAGCTGGCATTCTGCCACTCTGAGCAGGTACAACCTGAGAACTGTGCTGGTTCTGGACGGAGTGAGCAAATCGGGTGAAGTGCGGCCACAGAGGCAGTACATGAAGATCGTTAGTGACCTCTTCCTGGGTGGAGTCCCTCAAGATATTCGCATTTCTGTGCTCACTCTCCCGACAGTGAAGGATCTTCCGCAGTTTAAGGGAATTATCAGGGAACTGAAGTACAATAACAAGGAACCTATTCTGCTGAGCAGCCAGAGGGTCCGCATGGACATAGAGGGGATCTGCATGGAGAACCCATGTGAGAATGGAGGAACGTGCTCCGTTGTGGATGGGGAACTGCTTTGTGATTGTTCTAAGACGGAATACGTTGGCCGATTCTGCAACGAAGGTAAAACTCTTTACATTTTACAGCTTCTCGATAGAGAGCAAATGCAGTCTTGACTTTGTACTGGATATGCAATGTAAAATCTTTTTTCACTGGCACCCATCTAATTATACTTGAAATTGTCAGTCTTAACTGCTGAAATGTGAATAATGTTTCCTTCATGCTACTGATGTTTGACTCTGAGGTCCAGGTTAATGGCGTCTTTTAGCTTGTCTACAGAAGCTGAACTGTTTTCTGTATTGGCAGGTGTTTTTAAGCTGGGGATTTCTCGATCAGCTCCATAAGACCCTCCTCTATTTCCTCATCACCTCTTACGGTCAATTGAAAGTGAATGTCATTGAAATGCACTACTAGCACAGCCTGCATTTTTACTTAGCTGCTTGTCTCTGGCAAGCGTTTGTGTGTGTGTGTGTGTGCCCAGCTGAGGAGGTGGGGTGTTAGGATGTTAAGGTGCCTTTTCAGATCCCTTGGTTGTTTTTCTGAAGTGGCCATTTTAGTTTCTCTGGGGATTTGAGGAGGCCATTTCACAGCTCTGGGTTTTGTTGTTGCACCTCTTCAACAGAGAATGAATCAGAGACGGGGGATAATTGCCTATTTTAAACATGTCAATAGCAATTCTTTATAGCGTCATTGCTGGTTTTCCTAGAAAGAAAATTTTATGACCTTGGTTATCGAATGTGCTCTTTTATATACATATCTTGGTTTGTGCGCATTTATTTTGTACGTATAATCATCATAACTATACTAATTTTATGTTATACCACAGAAGAAAATCACAACTTTGAGTTCTTCTCCCATGAAACATAAATATTTCTCGTTCTTTTGGTAATTTTTACTTCAAAGATATCCTCTTAAATGCTTTCAAGTGTAACAAAAAATATGGGTTATCTTTACCTGATAAATAATCCATTTGAATTAGCTAGAAAACAATTCAGAGCTTAATGTGTATTTATCCTGTCTTGATTAGGCCTAAACTTTTTCCCCTTGTGACTGGAGTGTAAGCTGGGTGATTGATCAGTGATCAGTGCTCTGAGCCCTATGAGTTGTTACTCTCATTGTAGACACAACCTCTCCTGCGATGCTCTCCTTAATTACACAATTACTGAATGTGATTAAAATGCTATCTGTGTACTTAGGTATTTAATATAGAAGTGAATGTGCATGCATGCACAGCCTGTTTCAGAGTGCAAGAAAGAGAAAATGAGAGAAAGAGGGATGTGTATAAGACCGAGCACTAGGGTTAGATTTATTGGTTGTAAATAGAGCAGAGTTTTGGGCTTGATTTACAGCCATTGTTCCTCTCCATCTTGTTTGGCTGACTGGGTCCTGCAGTCCACTGATAGGGGCTAAAGCCAGATTTAAAAGCAGCTTTGAATGCTTGGAATTAGTTCAGCCAATCATAAAAGAATAAATAAACCATTTTTGGGGGCCATTTATACTGGTGCACAGGGGTAGCCTGAACTTAAGGGCTCTGTAAGACTACAGCTGAACTTCCTTCGCTGGCGTCTCTTACAAATCCAAATCAAAACCAGTATTAGGAAAGACACATTAATGGCTGACATCAGTGTTTGATAGCAACATTACAAAAATCCACTGAGCAATCTTAATTTCATCTTAATCTTGTGTCTTCGGGCTTTTGAAACATCTGTACGTGAGTAATAAATATCGGGTCGGAGCCATATGGCAAGCTGGTCCGAAGTGTTAAGCATTAGCCTTGTGTACGTTTGACTGAATCCAATTGCCATAGCAGCGGCAACAACAATCTGACACTCCTCTTGATGGCCAGATGGCTAAAATGGCCTCAGAACTGTTTTGCGTTGCCGTGGCGTATGTTCCTCGCTCTGTGAAAATCGTGATAGCCATGCTGCTGCATTATTTGCGAAAGTGCGTAATCTTTTGGCGGATTAGAATAATAAACATTTGGCAGCCAAACAAACACTCAATATGTCTTCCCATGCGGATGGTCTCTGAATTGGTACACTGAGGTTTATGTTTAAGCTGGCCACTCTTTACAAATCTCCTCGCGTTATTTAATGTAAACAAAGCAAATTCAAAAGTGCATTATAAGGATATGTAGATCTTAGAGTTGTTTAAAAATAAGACTATGTAATTTTCTAGTTTGCTATTTTTTGTATATAAGCGAACTGTTCTATGTTATTGAACTTAACATTTTCACATTTTCACTAACAAAATTTCTACTTTATCAGTCTCTAATACCTGTGTATTTACATATTAACTAGATGTGTTTGTATTATGTAACCACAAGTACACACTGGTACATAGTATCTATAGATGTAATATTTTTGCAACTACACACATATAACAAGTTACACATGTGTAAGTACTAAGTAGTTGCGTAACAGGAATGACATACGTTTATTCTGGTGATCTAGGGTGGAGATGGGTAGGTTTATGGATATGTTAAGTGGGAGGAGTTAGATTTTGAGTTGGTAACTTCTCAGGAACTGTCCACTTAATATAAAATGTAACATTCTGGACACCAACTATGATTTATACCACGTTGCACCACAGACTGTCCAGAAGTTGGCGGATGCTTTAGTCCAGGTCTGGGAGGAGATCCCTCAGGAGACCACCTTATCAGGAGCATGCCCAGGTGTTAAAGGGAGGTCATACAGGCACGTGGAGGCCACACACACAACTGAGCCTCATTTTGACTTGTTTTAAGGACATTACATCAAAGTGTGATCAGCCTGTAGTGTGTTTTTCCACTTCAATTTTAAAGTGTGACTCCAAATCCAGACCTTCCATGGGTTAATAAATTTGATTTCCATTGATCGTTTTTGTGTGATTTTGTTGTCAGTGCATTCAATTATGTAAAAGAACAAAGTACTTGATAAGAATCTTTCATTCAGATCTAGGATGTGTTATTTTAGTGTTCCCTTTATTTTTTTAAACACTAGTTTGACACTTGCTTTACCAAAAAAAAGTGCTGTTAGTCCTGTTACACATTTGTACTTTCATTACCAAAAAGTTTTGTTACCAATGTCCTGTTACATATTTGTACTACTTACACATACCATTCAGTGGGTTGTTACATGTGTGTAGTTACACAAACATTAGAGCTGTAGAGAATATGGACTTACACTGTGGTTATATATAAGTACACATCTAGTTATGTATTAGGGACACTTAATATAACACTTTGCATGTTTAAACAAGTAGACTTGTTGCTCTGGAGAAATAAAGTACTGATGTCGTAAAGCTAAACATTAATTTATGTTTCACCACTGTTTCTGACAAACTAGGTCATCGTATAAGGCTGACAGTGCATGTAGACATTCATATTCCAGCCAGAACTTCAGTACAGGTCATCTCAAGAGCTGAACACATCAATCAAGTCACCATGGCTCTCACATCCTGAGTGTAACTCAGCATTCCCCACTCTCCAATCACATCCTAATACTTTCCCCAT
Source organism: Enteromius trimaculatus (assembly GCA_032361065.1). Lineage (NCBI taxonomy): Eukaryota > Metazoa > Chordata > Actinopteri > Cypriniformes > Cyprinidae > Enteromius > Enteromius trimaculatus. Next base: position 5,487,018 of record JAUMHP010000072.1, on the reverse strand, counting down.
CAGGTTAAAGCATCTCATCAGAGGACTTAATGTCCTGTACTAGCCTTTAACAAGCACGGCAGACAGACACACACTTACACATTGGAACGTGTCCCGAAATGAGTGACCATGAGAGACAACATATTGCATTTTCAGCCAGTACAGACATCAACACATACAGGACTAAATTAATGTCTAATGTAGCTATAATTACTCTGCACTAAAAGCATTTCATGGAGGCAGACCCCATCAGGTTTCCCTTAATTTTCTGTATTAGCTGCAGTTTGTGTGCACTGGCAACAGATAAATTGGTTTTTCAGCCTGTCAGTGTCTGGTACTAAAAAATCTACAGTAAAATCTGTACGTCTTTAGAGTCGTATAAAATATTTTGTAAAAATCTGGATAATCTCAAATTTTAAAAATGTAAAAAGTAAACCTAACAATAGCTATTTCTCTATATATTTAAAAATATTTGGTTTATGTCATTTCATAATGCACAGTTACATATTATTAAAAAGTAATTGGTCATTAGGGAATACATTTTAGTATTTAAAACTATTGGAGGTTTGCAGGTATGTGTATATGTATATGTATTTCTGTATTTGTGTGCAGTATTTATACATGCATACATACAACATTGATTTCTGTGTTTCAAAGCCTAAATGCTATACAATGGCTGTATTTTAGGAGAATTAAGTAGATTTCAAATGATTAAAGGCTGAAGTTAAACTCAATAAAAACACCACTGCTAAAAATATCAAAGCTTAAGAATCGCTGACCTCACTAATCGAGTAGTTGAATGTTCAGATGATCGTGAATCATCCCTAGCCGGAACAGATTAGAGAAATCGTAGATTAGCTGTTTTTCATCACACAGAGCATTGCAATGCCCGTTTATCAGTGTTGGATGCCCTTTGGTTTGGGAGACGACCAGAGTGCATTAATGAAATGAGTCAGCCCAGTGCTTCAGTGCCAAAGGCAGCCTGTGACACAAAGAGAGAGAGAAAGTGAGTGTCTACAATGAGAGTAAACGCTACCAGGCTCTGAGTATGGAACAGTGCTTTAGACAAACATCAGCGTCCCATAAATCCACAACCCTCTCTAAAGGGAGCAGGTTCTGTTGCCTGTTTGGATTTATGACCCTGGCGTGGATGTGGGCTTTGGGAGTGTGTGTAAGACATGGAAGATGAACTAGACCTCTTAGACGTTGGTGTGTCATGTTGTTTCATACACCACAGATCTGATTCCCCCCTCCTTATATCCCATGGAAGCGAGGGGGTGGATGGATGAATGCAAGGGGCATTTTAAGGGTTTCTATGTACATGCACAGGGCACATGTCTGCTCAGTGCATGCTGGCAGGAGTGTCAGAGTTTGCATGATAGCTTTCATGCAAAGATAATACGAGTGGGCTCTAATGGCTGCAATGTCTCTCTCTTCTTCTTCTTTTTTTTTTTTTTTCTTTTTCCTTTGTGTCTTCTTTGCTGCAACTGCATCAGAGGCCAACAGCATCCCAGGTGAGTTGATAATGTCCTTAAGGCTGAATTGAAGCTGTCTTTTATAGACTGTGAAAGTATTAATGATGTAGAGTGCATATTTAATTCATGTGCACAGATTTTAAAACATTGCTCTATTTACCACAGTGGAAAAATACTTATAAAACTACTACATTTTGTGTAAATACAACATTTAACCGATGTCACAAGGTTTAATTGCAACATGTAATTGCAGTTAATTGTGTTCATTGTCTGATTTAGTGTAATTTGTAGTGAAGATCATGCAGATGTTTCTTACTGTACATTTCTGGCATAATCACCACTAATAACCTACTCCTAAATCCTAATATAGAAACTTACAATTTTCTGAAAAGCTGCTTTGCAACGATTTGTATCGTGAAAAACAATGTAAAAAATAAACAAGAACAATGAACTTAAAGTTGCCATGAAACTGAAGTTTAAAAAAAATATATATATATATAAATCAACATGAATTAACTGTTTACAATAACATCTAAAATATGCATTTGGAAAAAATAAAATTTGACTTTAATCACTAAATTTAAATTACTGTATTTTATCACATTTATATTAAAACTATGTAAAATGCACAACACTGTAAAAATGTCAAAAGAGAGATGTATTGAAAAAGTTTTTGCAAGGAAATACCATTTCAGTTTTTCTACTGTACTCATGCAAATCAAAGACAGTTAGCATATTACACGCCGGTTTTACTGCACGCAGAAGCAGCGCAGAAGCGGCGAGTAGCGGGTGCCGATTCTGTTTTCATACTGGCAGCATTTGTTGCGCACAGCTTGTACTGCACTAGGCTATAGAAAAGCATCTTTCTGTCATATTTTCCAGCGTTCTTCTCTGAACACTGTGTGCCATGTGCTTTGATTTATGTCATTTCTCTGCACCTGCTATGCGCCCCTGCGCCGCCCCTGCGTGCTGTGTGAAAGCTCTCATCCGTTAACATGGGCGCCGAAAATAAAACGCGCTACTTACTCTTTGCTGACGTGCGCAGTGTGAAACCGACGTAAACTCGACATGTTCAAGCGTCCAACTACACGCGAATAGCGAGAATCGCCCAAGTCGCCAGGTGTGAACACACTTTATAGCATAGAGGGATTTGAGAAAATGATTGAGACACTGGACAGGAGATACCGAAAAAATATACTAAATATATGTTACATGCTGCTAAAATGTTGGGACAACATGTAAAAATATTAAAATGGGTATTTGTTTTATTTATCTGTACTTTTGACTTTTTTATTTTGTTTTAAAGTTAATTTAATGTAATTTAATTAAATTAAAGTAATCTAAAGATGTTACAGTTGTTTAATTTTGTACAATTTAGTTTTAATTTGTTGTTGCTAGATTGCACTGTTTACTGTATCTCAGTTGAGAAATACAGATTTCAGCATTATTGGTAATCTGTGTGTGCATTTTCTCTGATAACAAGCAAGTTGAGTCAAACCACTTGTTGGCAATCGCAATTTTGACCTTAAAAATCGCAATCCCACATTTTTCCCAAATCGTGCGGCCTTAGTGTAATTATACATTGAACTACTGAGTAGTATTAATTAACTGCATGTAGTTACTATATGATTAGGGTTACTTACATGTAATTATGCATAATTAATTGTTATTGTAGTAGTAAATACAAATGTAACAATGACACCTTAAAATATAAGTGTTACCAAACTTAAAAAACTAAATAATAAAGATGTTCATAAACCTTTTTCTTCTGCAAAGATTTAATATCATCGTATGGTCTGATATATAGCTAAAGGTGTTCTTTTCTTTGTGTGACTTTCTCTGTTTCTCAAAGGATTTGCACACATGATGATGGCGGATCAAGGTATGCCACACCCCTTCACCGGTATTCACTCTGTTCAGTTTGATTATGCATGCTTGAATTGACTGAATTGCTGTGCACCGAATGAACTAAACTGTAACTCTGAACCTTTCATGCATAGATGTGAACTGTGCTTTGACCGTTTCTTCATATCTCTCCATGCTTCCCTTCTGTGGATACTCTTTATCTCTCTGTTCCTTTCCGTCTCCTTTCTCAAGCCAAGGGCAAAGGTACAGAAACGTTTTCTTCCTCAAGTTGTGCTTTCTTGTGTTTACATCCATGTTTTTAGTACTTTTTTTGCTATTAGCTGTTCACCATGTGTGACTGGATGAAGAGTATAATTAAATCAGAGTTCATTTAAGACAAACACATAACTGCAGTCTGAATGGTCTGAACTGTGGTGTCTGCCTCCCTGGTGGTCTTATACCCAGTAGATATTTGTATCAGCTGCTAAAATGTTTAAACAGCACAGTATGACTCAGTCTCATGAGGGTTTATCTAGCTTGAGACCATGAATGAGGCTTTATTTGCCATGGAGTGTTTGTTGTGGTTTTGATCTTGCATGTGGAGTTTTGAGAAATGTTGTGTTTGTGTTCAGCCAGGTGCCAGAATGACTTTCTGTACATGTTTTTTTTTTTTGAAAGAAAAAACTGTGATATTTCAGTCTGGCAGTACATGTGTGCTGTCATGTCATTTCATAGCTGGCTTCTCTAGGGAGGCTTGTAGATGGGCCCGATTTAGCCTTGACTTGCTGCTGGGCTGAGCATCCCTGTGGAACGCTGTTGTACCACATGTCATCCCGCTGTCTCACCTGATCCAAAAAATTCAGCATGTCTCAAAGTGGACAAATAACTTCATTCTTCAATAGACAAGGCCTGCATTTGAATTGATTCTTTGCAGGACCTCAGTGCATCCACAAATGTGCAATCTTGTTTAAAGGTTCTCAATTACCAAATTTGGTAAATTACCAAAATTACCAAATGTTTTTCTCAGTTTGGACCCTTTTTCCCCAATTGGGTGCAGACCTGAGTATGTTTAGCTTCAGTGTTGGATTGTTATGTTGGCGCAGCATATGTGAAAACTTGTATGCTTGTTCTTTCAGTGATTTATCAGTTGGTATGGTAAATTCTGAAAGCATAATAAATGCAAACCATTTTTTTTTTTGTATATATATATATATATATATATATATATATATATCACCTAAAGCAACATTTTGGGTGTATGCAGATTTATTTGTCAACCAGGCAAAATGATCAAAATGTATTTCCTCAATACAGTTGTAGTGGAGAATGATTTGCAGTTGGTTTGAAAACAGTCCATTCTAATAGACATATTGAATTTACAGAAAAGACCATGAGGGACAGCCTTACAGATTTAATGCACACACTGTATAAAGATCCTAGATCCCATAATATTTACACATTTTTGTATACCTTTTTTTTTCAATTATGTCTTATTTTTATTTCAGTTCAGAAAATGAGGTATACTGTATGTCGGTTAGGTAACTGAAGGGACAAAAAAGTATCTGCTGAATGAATTAATGTGAATTGATACTTGTGGGTTCACTTACAAGGAATACACAACCGATCAATAGAACGATGTGTGAAACCACCCAGTCATTGGATAATAAAAATTCATAGTGCAGTATAAAGGGTGTGGCTTTCTATTGCATGAATGCTGATAAAAACTAAATTAAATCCAGCCGTATTCTGCAGTTCCACTCGCCAGCCTAGTTTCTTCCCTCAACCTAATTTAAGTGCTAAGTCAGAGCCCAGTCAGCGAGAACCTGGCAGACCGACAATACCGTATAGCCAGTCAGATGCATTAGCACGTTATTTGCCTGCGTTGCATTAAAAATGTTTGTATTGTAACACTGTCTCCAACGCTGTCTGTCTCTCCCGCCACCGCCCTGCGTTAAATCCCTTTGCTAGGTGGAGGGACATTATTACAAATCAGCCTGGCTGTACGCCCAACTTAAAACGACAAGGGCTTCCATTTAGGAGCCCATTTGCATCTGAGCGATTCAACGAAATGTTTAATTTATCTGCATTTGTTTCCATCGCCGCATCTCTTCCTTTCCCCTGTCATTGCAGCTCGAGTTTTACGGCACGTAAATCTCTCATTTTTAAACCTCTCCTCAGAATCCTCTTGCAGTTAAACCTTAGGAAGGTTCCTAATTGTAGTGCTTTGTAATATTTGACAGTGTTGTGTCTGTAGTATCATAAAGGGAGGAAGTGAGAGGTAGCAGCTGTTTTTGGGTAGCCCAGGGCTTGTCGCTCATGTCTGCGTATCTCACGGCTCTCGGACGCCATTCTTCTGCACCCGTCTGAAGTCAATCATATCAGTCAGTGCCCTGTTCTCCTCTCTGGCACAGGCATATGTCAGCAAACAACAGAAAGTCAGAGGACAATGATGAAGAAGGGTCTCTCAGGACTTCCTGTCTCTCATTGCTTTTGATTCTGTCCTCTTTCTTTCCATCTGTTAGTTTATCTGTGATGCAACTTCCTTTTATTTTCCCAGAGAAACCTGTTAGTGCTCAGAGGCAGTGTTTTCATAACTTAGGAAACATAATTCTCACTTGTTTTTCTTTGAAGTATTACTGTAGCTTCCTCTAGGATGATTTCTAAAAACAGACACATAAGACAGTTATTACAGAACAGTATAGAACTATAAAATTAATATGGATGACACGCTTTGATATTTTGACCTAAAAAGAGTTTGAGATATATTTGAGGTAGAATTTAATTTCAGACCTTGCAGACCTGTTTTTGTTACAGAAATGTGTTTCAACAATTGAGATGATTTGTGAATTTACTTTCTTGGTCATGCTTTTGTGTCTTTGCTTTGTCTGAGCCGCAGAGGTGTCCATTAGCAGAGATTCTAATCAGTATTTTTAGCGTTCTTTTTTTGGCCTTTGTCATAAAAGCTCTGACCAAATGTACCCTCACCTGTTCCTCTTTATCATTTGAAATCATTTGCAAAAAATACTTATTATAGTGAATTAAATCAGTACAAGTCTGCAAATATTGTCTGCTTCGCACAGCGGTTAGATTGGTTACTGTGGCTCTGGATCAGACTTCCTGGAGATTTCGTAAGGCATTTAACAAGTGTGCGAGTCTTTGATAGATATTAGTTGGTACAGGAGGCAGTAAATGAGTTGACCTTTTCGGACGGCAGTGGAGAGTCTGAGCTTTGTTAAAGGACAGAGGGGAGTAGAAACACTGCAGCTCACGCTATGCTGATGAACTCACATGCAAGGTAATGAATTGCAGTGCCATTATGCAAATACTATGCTAATTATCTAATCAGATTTGATTCCATTAAGGATGTACCCAGCTTCCTAACCTTGAGAAGGCAGGGACTGATCAGCTCACTCGTTTCAAAGTTTTTTCTCATTTTTTTCTATTTCTTTTCAATAATTGTATTTGCTTTGCCCCCAAAAAACTTGTCCTTTTGTATTCTGTTCTATTTTTCTCCTTTTCTCTTTCTTTAATTTTATATTTCTTACCCTTTATTTTTATTTTTATGTTGTTTTGTTACATTTTTATATATATTTTTTTAGCCTTCTTTTAAATTTCAGGTTCTATTTCAAACTGAACCTTTCTTTTCCAAACCAATATCAAACTAACATCTCTGACTGCGAGGTTTAGAAATTTGAAAAGAAGAGTCTTGTTGTGATTTCTCATATTTACGCCTTTTTTGCTGCAGTACAAAAGACTTTGACACCCTGTTCCTCTGAGTGCGGTGTTTTTATGGCACAGACAGAACAGCCTTCTGCAAACAGTTCTCCTTTACCACACATCTGAAGGCAGGTTCCTCTGACAGTGAGGTGACACATGGTGTGTGCATGAGCCAGATAATGAAATCTTTATCACATGTTTGGGAGGCCTGTAATTCCATTTTCTCTACTAATCCCTCGGTCACTCTGTCTCTCTGTCACTCACTGAACAAACCTGTCTAACCAGAATTACCCTTGCATCTACAGTATACACTCTTTTTAATGGCACTAATGTAATGAGCCTAAATATATTTCCCTTTAAATAGACCTTGATTACTTTCTTAATAAACATAGGCTACAAATATAGGTGTCTCCAAGCAAATATAGAATGTGTTTTTGGAGGAGATATGATGCGTGTGTGGTAAAAATGTGTTAGGAAACATGCCGGTCTGATGTGACTTGCAGAGTTGTTTTGTATTTCATGTTGTCGTTTTTTTATATAGTGCTTTTTTTCTGTTTTTTTTTTTTTTTTTAAATGTCAAGAAGACTCCTCACGCCTCATCAGTGCAGGAAGAGCTCTTAGGAAAGCCTGATTGAGCCACCTTGCCGGCTGTCTGCTGATCAGAGCGCGATGGCCTCTCTTGTGTAATCAGGACCAGCCACACAGGGCGTCCTTTAACAAAATAGCCTCATCACCTCCCCCTCCATGATCTCCCCCCTCTCCATACGCTGTAACCGAGACAACAGAACTCCTCACCGTCCCCCTCCCCAGGGCCCTCTATTTCCAAATCCCAAAGGCTCTTTTCAGCGCACCACTGAAAAGAACATCAATCACACCCGATACACACACACATGTACACACAAACAAACAAAAAAAATGAAACCTTATTCTGCCACCCCCTGTCCACCCATCTGAATGCAGTTATGCCCATAATTGCCTCCAATTTCCCTGAGTCACACCTGACATATTAAGCTACTGTACACAACGATTTCCTTTCTGGTCCCCAGAGGGAACAAGTGCCATTTGATTATGGCTAAATGTGATTATTGTCCTCCCGTCCGACTGGCTTGTGGCGGTCTTTTGTCCCTAACAAAACAAGAGAACGAAGCGAACACTCTGATAGTGACGGACCAGTCCGGATGTTGCTCAGTGAACAAAAAAACAGTTAATTATTTGTTGAAATAGGCATTCATGTAACAATGAAATGAACAAAAAGAAAGAAAAACAGATGCATAGAACACTGTTTTGCAGAAATAGTGTTTTGTAGAATAGAGTTTTACATGATTCTTGTAAAAGCAAGTGGGACATATTATTTTTTTTAATGATAATTTTAATGATCATTTGTTAATAATAAGAGTAATTATTATTTTTTACTAATGATTTCATTATTACTTATTCTTTTAAAAAATAAATAAATAAATGAAATGCCGTGCAAACATTGTATGGCCTATCACTGAAGTTTGTTTGCATGTCTTTATGCTGACTGATGAGTGCAGGATATTTTTGTCTCATCAGACATGCAGAAGTAGGAGGCGCATTTGCAAAAAGGACTGCTTATTTAAAAGCATTTCAATTAGTAAGATTTAACCTCTCCGATCTGGTGGAGCAAATGGTAGTCTACACATACAGAATCACAAAGTATAACTGAAGTGAAGGGATTGTTTAAGGTGGTATATATATCCTTTAAGATATCACCTCTCATTTTTTTGAGACATCTCAATCACTTGGTTACATCTTTTTGGAAATGTTCTGCTTCCGACAGTAATAAGATTTTTTTCCCCCCACATTCAGAGTGAGTAGCATTGGTCTGTTATTTGTCATTTGAAAATGTCATGTTTCAGTAATGGAAATTGATTCAGAAATGACACAACTTGTCTTTATGACACTGACAAAAATAAGACTGGGCCAGACCTAATGGAGTTCTCCAGTTTTATAGCGCAAAACTATAGAGAGATAAACCCTTATTTACTTTACACATAAGCTTATATGTTTTCAGCGTGTTTTTGACATGAAATGCACACATTTTGATTAAATATTAAACATTTTAAATGTTTTGCTGGTTGCAAGGCAAAAAAAGGCTTATGCAGGCCAGAGATTATTTTTAAATAACCATGATTTTTTTTTTTTTGTAGTAATGAGAGTTTATATATGAGTCACGGAGTGTAGATGTCTGGTTTTGCACAAAGGCTATACAGTGCCAAGCAGTAATTGTGTTGTTAGAAGTGAGCAGATGTGAACATCTGGTGTCCAGCAATGCACCTATTGATCCTCATTACTTTGTGTACTTGGAGACAGCAAAGGGCTTTCAGTCCCACAATCACTCTTTAATTGTGACAAGCATGAAACGAGCATATTTAGCACTATTAGCCATCATTGATTGAGAGCTATTTGAGACCAGACTTGTTTGTGCAGGCTTGCTGTAGTCTTGTGTTAATGCTGGACACAGTAAACATTTTTATTTACTGTTTATTAAGAGAAGGTAATAGGTAATAAAGCTAATAGGATAAAATTAAAGGAATTTAGCATTACAGCACCTGCAGTTAATGGGTGCCATCAAAATGAGAATCCAAACAGTTGATAAAAACATCATCAGAGCAATCCACACAAGCCTATTGCATTATTTAATGTCTTTTGAAGTGTAAAAACATCATGATTGTAAGAAAAAGAAAAAAAAACCCAAATCATTACAGTTTTTTAACTTTAATCTTTTGCTTCTTGGCAAAATTTAAAAAAATAAATAAAGTGATGTGCTGTACCACAAAATAAGTCAAAAGGAATCTTAGGGTGCAAAAAATATTAAGAAAATTGTCTTTAAAGCTGTCCATATGGAATTCCTAGCAATCGAATAATACGAGTTTTGATGCTTTTATAGTAGGAAATTTACAAATATATAATTATGGAGCATTACCTTACTTATTATCCTGATGAACAGATACAAAAGACTAAACAATAGCTCTTTTCCAAAACATAGTGAGCCGCATATGGAAGAACTAGTTAAGCAAAGTAGTGCCTCAAGGCTGTACCTCATTTGAGGACCCCATTGAAGGTTTTGGAACAGATTCATCATGTTAATTATGATAGTTGGTAACGTTTCCAGTGTTTTTAATATTATGGTTCAGTAATGTTTTCGTATTAGGGTGATGACATTTACACAGTGTTTAAAGCTCAAAAGTTACCTTAATGTACCAAAACCTCAGTTTGACATATGTGGAATAGTTCTGTTTTGATGTTGTAAAGGTCTATAGTAATTTCAAAGTGCTTTATATAAACAAAACAACAGATGTCTATGTGATGTCCTCATTCAGATAGCTAAGTAAATGTGTTCTTGTAGATATGTGTGAGACAACCTACACCTGCTAGTAATCAATACACCTCTCAAGCGGAACCTGGCTGCCATGGTACCCCCTCTCAAGCTGTTTGTTTGGGATGGTGTGTTAGCATGGTGCCTGGCCTGGTTTTCCCTGGTCTTGGCTAATTCTAACCAAAGCAGACATTTCGGTGCATAATTATGCATCAATGTAAATCTACCTCACGCAGTTCCTAACGCTAATTTTCTTTCTTGTTATAATCCACATGGCGGATTAAACAGTGCGGCACAGTACTGACTCACACTTTCATAATATCATACTTATTAATTAAAACTTTTTTTTTCTCACAATCCAGCGTCAAATGTTCTGCTTGTGAAAGTGCCACTTGGTGTCGGACGTGGATATGGATGTGGTTCTCTCATTCATAGATGATCTGTATCAATTAGAAAATATAAAGTAAGATATTACAGACAACTTTTTCTTAAAATGTGTCTTAAAAAAAAAAAAGAAATAAGAAAAGTACTTTGTACATAGCAAAAACACCTGATTTTGATGACTGCTGGAAGAATCTCTGGGTGGATGGCAGATTCTGACCCACATTTTTACCCGAGTCTGGCTAACCTGCCATGTGTGTATGTGCTGAGCACCGTTTGAATTGTGTGCGTTGTGAAATATGCATGAGATATGCCTGGGCAAAGGGCCATGAGGAAGCAGGTCAGCCCTGGGCTGGACTTGAGAACCTGTTAAGAGTGCACACACACTCTCTCTCTCTCACACACACACACACACACAAACAAACAAACTGGACTTCACTGAGCACATGCTCAACAGCAGATTGTACAGTCACAAAAAAAGCTGAGAATAAGGCTTGTTTTGTGTACCTGCACAGGTTTTCATTTTTAATTTTGACAAGGGATGCACAATACTTTACTGATAAATAATTTTTATATTGCTGATATTTAACATATAAATTATAATATAATATAATAAGTACATTTTACAAGAAATAAGAAAAAATCGTTTACTCATTTCAGTGCTATTCACCACTTCTTTGTATTTGTTTAATTTACTAGCATTTTCTGAATAGAAATTGTTGAACTATACCTTTAAATGTAAAATTGAGTGGATTTCAAAATTAGTTCTCATGGTTGAATTCTAATATTTTTGGTTTTCCTCTTGCATTTAAAATTCTTATTTAAGTTTGTAGTGTTGTATTTTTATTGCTGATCTGACAGCCAATCACACTTTCCCTCCTGCCTGGCATCACTGTAATTGTGTGTTTCTGAGACAAGATCCTTGTTGTGCACACTCTGACCTGTGCATTTGGTTAAACGCTGCACCTCTATTCTTTCCTGTGCTTCTCTTTCCAAGAACACACGCACACCGAAAGTAACCGGTGTCCGTGTCGTGCCCGTGTTTGGTGTGAGTAACCCCCCCACAGTGCTTTGGAAGCCTGAGACAGTCACCTGATCTGGCCTTGCTGTGAAAGGATAGAGTCTGTGACCTCAAGCCAGTTGCACTGCCAACAAGAGCCAGGCACAACAATAATAAAAGGATGAATGTCTGTTTCAAACAAGCAATATTTCATCAGAGGCAATTACTGTGTCCCTCAGTGCTCAATTCTGAACTTAAATGTTTCATATTGTAAGTGACTGTAAGATCAAGTTGTTTAAAGCTGATGTTTTAGAAGACATCTGTTACGTTTTTTGTCCAAACATGTCACTGGAAGCTGATGGCAAGGAAACAAAATTGAATGCTGTTTCCTTTAATAGTGTTATGATATAATCAGTAGTTTCAGTAAATCAGTTGAGAAATCCCATTGGTCCAAAAGACAGTTTTACCTGAGGCAAAGTCAGTAGCAGAGGGCAGAACGTAATTTATCTAGAGCACACATCTGTTGTGTTTAGAAAACATAGGGGCCAGATACCAGGCAATCTACTTTAGAATACCGATGAACAGTCTGTAAGCCTTAGTTATTAAAAGCATACTTTTCATATATCTTAATAAAAAGACTTTTAATATATTAAAATTGAAATTTAATTTAAATTGAATTTAATTGATTACCATGATGGCACAGCTTATTTGGTGTTTAAGTAACATTGGTTTCATGTGATTACTTTATCAGAGAATATTTGCTTAAAAATTTACACTACAAGCTTTCTATATATATATATATATAGTTATCATGTCTGTGTGTCAAGAATTCGTTTAGTTTTTGTGGTGCATTTAGAAAAAAAAGTTCACATCGACCAGTGCTTTATTTTACAAAAGCACAATGTTTTGTTGAAAATGAGAATGCATATTCAAGTAGACCTTTTACAGTTTTAAATGATGTATTACACTTATATATTCAATAAAAAAATTATGGAACAGTTACATTGTTATCAGGAAAAAATGCAGTTAATTGTTCAAGTTGCTGTTTACATATGCATTTTCATTCAATATTACAGAAAGAACTATGAGTTTCATTCTGTAATACCTTGAAAAGCTATTTTAAAGTAAACTTGAACCTGTAAAGAATTATTAATTTAATCAAATGACAATTTTAAAGTAGCAATTAGTAAATTGTGGTGGATTACTTTTTTTGAGTAACTTATATACAAAGCCAGTCCTTTTTATATATTTTTTTTATAAATATTTCAATCATTTTTAATTTGATGAAAAATAAGCAGGCATGGTGGTGTCAGCCAAGAAGGGGAAATTATTTCAGACATAAAATACATTACAAATTCTACACAAATTCTTTTACACTGATGAATAATTTACAATAATCTTCTTTTTTAGATCATGATGACTTTATTGAAACATAATTGGTTTTATTTAAAAAGCTAGCATTAACGTTAGCGCAAGCATTTTTATTTTTAGCTACAAATTAAGCCACTGTTTCCGGTGTTAAAAATCCAAATGACACACGCGCCGCCATTCCTTTGAGCAGGCGGTTAATGTTTTAAGGTCTTTAGATCCACCATCACACCATCACAAAAGCATAGGGGGAAAAAGCGTATTCTTTTTTTAATAAACACCGTGGGTCTTAGTCTCTCAGAAAAACTCGATTTAGGAAATGAAAGACTTCAAAGGTGGTGTTGTGCCCTTTCATGTCCCAGATTAAACTGGGTACGCTCAGCCTGCACGAGTGGGTTTGCTCCACACGCGGGGAAATCCGTGCTGATATGATATGTGCATGAACGCTTATAGGTGTTCCTTCGCATCACTATTCAGTTTATGTACAGATCCACGCACAAGACGCTTGTAACGTGATTGGCTTAGAATAGAAACGAGAAAGTGACACACCAGATTATGACATTCTGTCTGCTGTATTAATACTCTTTTCTTGTAGAATGCTGGTTTCTGCGTGGATTGATACATACTAGACACATCAGATCTGACACAAACATACACACATTTACATAGACACATCTTTGGTCTGGGGTGTCAGGATTAGCTGGCAGCTTCATACTGAAGGTGTGGACTTCCTGTCAAGAGGTCACTGCTTTGATTACCATTTCCCCTGTCACGTTCCCCTCCTGTCTAAGCATAGTGAGAGTGATGGGTAACATAGCTGAGAGCGAGACCACCAGACATTCATGCTTCTGGGCTAATCACAAGCTGTTGTTTGGATGTCATCATGTGCTCATGTGTCAAGTTTGCTGCCAGGGTTTTGCAAGTCTTGCTCATAAGTGCCAGAAGCATTACGCTAGATGAGGACTTCCTCTGTTTACACCCACTGGCATCCGACATGGCTTATGAATTTAACATAGCCGACCTTTGGTATGAGAGTGTTTGCTATTTTGGGTAAGCTGACTGTATTGAATAAAATATTCAGCAATTTTAGTTCAGCTCTACTGCAAGAGAAGCTGTTTACCTGAAATCTCTTCTGATGGCAGAATAGTTTTATTAGTTTACTGCCTCGGTTAAAGGCACAATATGTACGTTTTCGCTACTAGAGTTCGCATTTTCAAAGCAAAATCAAGTTCTATGACGTAATGACGGAGCATGTTCACGGATGAAAAGCTCATTTATATCTGTTTAATCACAACAATTAGGCAACAATAAACAGGGCTGGTTCATTATTTATGGAATTTACAAATCCTACTACTGCATGAAATGTATAACACCGTGCAAGTGGTTTTTGGATATTTTATAGCACAAATCTTACATATTGTGCCTTTAAAGGAAATAACTGGTATATTCAGACTTATTTTGTTCACTTAATAGTATGTTATTTAGTGATTTTATTACAGATTTTTACTTTAGATTTTTTTATAATGTGATATATTCCCAGGCGAAACAGTACTCAGCTAGAAGAAAAATGTAGGATGGAACTCAAGTGTCTTTATCAGGGTTTGTAAAAATGGATATTTTTATACTAGATTGAATTTAGTATGAAACATTTATTGGACTTGAATGCTGGTTTCAGTCATTTGTGATAAACTCCTTTGCTTTGTTTGTGTGGAGATTGAAGGACAAGGTCAATCTTATATATATATATATATATATATATTCAAATATGTCATTGTATGCTGTTATTTTATTTTATTATTTTTATTTTATTTTGTCCTTTTTTGTTACTTCAGCATTAACTCACTGTAGGTGACGTTAAGATGGCATGTCTATTGGCACGATTTTAGAAAGGTAACAGTCATTTTGGTGATAGAAGTTGCATTTGGATGGCGTTTAATTCTGCCTGCGGGCTTGTTTTCTAAAGAAAGAATCCTTTTTAGTTTGTCTTCTGGCACATTAGCGATAGCTGACATTCTGGTGTTAGACTTACAGCAGTTTGTTACACGCTAGTGTCAGTGAATAATGAGAACTTGTGAAACATTTTGAAGCTTAAAATAATGAATACTCCAGAGGTGTTATTTTCACATTCATCCAACGTTTGGTGAGTTTAAGGCATCATTCCTCATGTCTGCAAATGACAGTAAGTGCAGAGGGGCAGAGGCATGACAAATAATCCACCCATGTATTAAAGACACTTTTTTTCCCTCTAGACGTTTTGGTTAAAAGAGCAAAGTGCTGGAAAATTTAACAGAATCTCTGAAGTTTGGTCAGATATATATGGTTTTGACACATGATTGCAGTGGAGCTGACATTCTGTTCTGAAATCCCAGACAAGGACACATCAGTTTTATAACCTGATATGTATTTATATATTTATACATAAAGCCGAAAGTGTGCCAAATGGACATTAGCATCAGAAAGAGGGGGCTGAGAAATATCAAAGAATGAAGATAGAACTTCTTGGGACACTTCAGCTAAGAGAATGACTTGATGTAAATAAATATTAAACAACAGTAGAGAGTATCTGCATAGACTTTGAGCTCTGATGTCCCACTGGATGTTTCAAGGCTTGGTAAGCTATGCCAAATGGTTTCTTTTCCTTATTTTTATTTTTAGCAGCCAGCTAATATTAACAGTTTTGTCAACTCTACTGCGCCTGTGGCAAAAGCGCTTAAGTGTATCTTTTGCAATTTAAGTGACCTGCTTTCTGGCTTCGACTTTTCCCATTACTGGGAGTGACATTTCATTTAGGGCCCATCATTCATCTTTCTTGCGCCTGGGCCTGGGCCATGAGCATATGTGCCCTTTCTCTCTTGCAGCTGAATCTATTTTTGTTTTTTAAGGAAGAGGCTAGCTGCTCTTTGTGCAGTTCTGTAAAATAAATAAATTAACGAATTGATTAAATAAATTTAGCAAAACATGCATTTCAGCTAGCTTATTAAAATATATTATAAATATTTACTGTGTGGTCACAGAAAATTACTGAATCAACTAGCTTCTCCTTGTGCAGTAACATTTAAAAAGAAATATGCATTTTTTTTTCTCTGTAGTCATCACTATGTCCATTTATAAATGTTATAATATAATTGAATAATAAATGAATAAGATGACAAATACACTGTACTCAAGGAAAATTTTTCATAGAGAAAACCTACATAATTTTGTCTACAGAGGACAAGAATAAATGTTTTGGTTCCAGTGCAGTAGAACTTGAGGGCAGTCTTGATCAGAGGTAACTAAAAAGGGCAATTTGATGATGCAGGAAGAGTCACTGTGGTTTGCTCATGAAAGAACCAGAAAGAGATGGTAGATGTGCCCCTTGGGGAGTAAAGCAGCGGAAAATGAACAGCACCGGCTGCTTCCCACGCACACTTAGCTCTGTTATTGTACTGATTTTTATGCATTTCATTTGTTTAGCTATTTTTACTAATTGATCAGAGGAAGAGTGATCAAAATGACATTAGCTCCTGGGCTTTGGATTGTATGCAAAAAATTAATATTTTTCTGACAGGTCTGTCTTTTTTGCCAAATTCCGCGATTTATTTTTAGTAAATAGCCTTAGCGTATTTTTAAGCTTAATCTATGAATAAAATCTTTAATACAGATTGAATTCTTACTAAATTTGAAATGTTGCCATGGTTTAAAATTTGGGTCAATTTTGTGTCAACAGAATATAATTTATTTGCAAAATTGCCCCTTTTATTAACCTTGTTTTAAATTTTCAGGATTATGTACTTGTTTTCTATAAGAAATACAGATCTATTTAAAGAAAAATAAGAACATACACATGAATCCTATTGTAATATCTGATTATTTTCCAGTATTATTTATTTTGAGCTGAAAAACATACAAAAATGGTTTTATGGTAAGCTAATTTGAAGATTTTTATAAGGTTGTGAGGCTCCAACATTTCCACTGAGCGTATGCTCAGTTATTAGCTTTATGAAAGTGACCTCATTATTTCAGGAAAATGATTTTATTTCCAAAAGCACAATGATCAAGATAGCAGAATGGCCTATATGGATTTTAAAACCAGTGAGGGCGATGTATCTGATTGCATGTTATGCAAGGTGAGAATATGAGTGACCTTTTTATTTTAATCAGCACCAATTATTCCTTGTAATAATTTCCATCATAGTTTAATTATGGAAACATTTCTTTCTGTTATCGGATAGTGAGCTTTTCATATGTGGGATCCCTGACTGGCTGGTGCTTGGATTACATTGGAAGAGATAAACATGCAGTGCATAATGGGTTATAGCTCCAGTCCAGCATGACAAAATTACCTGTTGTCCTGTCAGAGGACAGCACAAGTGGATGGGCCTGTGTGTGTGTATATGTGTTTGATTCCCATATTTGCCCTCCCTTAGAGTGTCCTTGTTATGTTCTCTCTACTGGAAGCCCTATCTGATTGAGTCAGAGACTGCAAGGTGCAGTGCATTCTGGGACAATGGCAACCCCTTTAGGGAACTGGTAAGGGCCATTGATAATTTGCTGTCTTTTAGATACCAAACAAGACAAATAAAAACAGTGTAAACTTTTTAACCAGTGTAACTTTTTATCTTATTTTTGAAGCTCTACATTAAGAATATTACCATCTATATTTTATGATATCACTGTGAAAAACTACAATAATTACAATGAGCACTAAAAACAACACGAAACTTTTTAAAGTTAAGCTGAATGTTCAGCAGGAAATTATTTAACTGTCTGAATTTAATTGGCTCAATTTTATTGGCAAGTATATCATGATTGGTTACATTATCATAAAGAAGGGTTTCAGAGCTAGAGAACATTATTATATTACATAAATTGCACATAGAAAACATTCACTTTAACTCAAAGTCATTTATTAAACTTCTCACAGGCCTGTTCTATTTTATTCAGTGTATTGATGCAAGAATGATTAATAAATGATATCTCAATATTACAATAGCCAGTCACTCTTATGTCTTTTAGCCTTTCACATACAGTATTGTTTTTATACAGCAGTATACATTTCTGGCCAAACCATGACCTTGCACTTGATAGCAAAGTTTACCCTGTGCTATTGTCGTGAAATTATCTTGACAGTCTTGAGCCGTCTGCCCTCATGTTGATGCAGGAGGGTTGAGGTGATACGTTATCATTTTGAATGTGTTTTTCGCATCACTGACTGTTTTCTGAAGATTTTTTGGGGGGGTACCAAAAGCTCCTCCCCTGCCTCTGGCTTCCGATTAGGTTTGACAAACAAAATGTCTCATCAAAGACCATCTCCATTTTCTTCAGACACACTGGTTGGAAGAACGTCTTTTTTCTGATTTTTCACAGAGGAAAAGCTTCCCTAAGGGAAACATTTCTAACCAGCTCTGCTTTAACAAAAAGCATTTAACATGCAAAAACACAGCACTGAAATATAAGAGCTTTGTTCTTTTAAAATGTGTTAAAATTTTGTAGAGCAAGTAAGATTTTTTTTATGTTTTTAAATATATTTAAATTAAATTAAATAGTAAATGAGCATTTTATGTTTTATTGAAGTTTTTACAAGACATTTTTATATTTTTAGTAATTTAAAGGAATTTGAAGCTTTTTTGTGTACAGTATTTCTTCATATTAATGTATCCGTTCATCTGCGGAAGCATACTAAATTCCATACATCTCAGTAGAGACCAAAAGCACTGTCTTTAACTTAAAAGCAGCTTTTTCTCTTTCGTTTCTGTGGTATACAATCACCTAAATGCTTTTATGGTGCTATTATTATACATTTGAGTAAATGCTCTATTTTGTTAATACAGTTTTTTTCTCTCTTCCTGTCTATGCTTTCTGTATGTAGTCGTACCCATCATTCCAGTTCCTGGCTGCTTTCAGTAAAGATTAGTTTAACACTCAGCCTTTGTTGTATTTTACTTATACCACAGTAATCAGATTGTCAGATGTGGTCCATACTGGTGTTACCTCTTTTGATTGTCCAGAGACATGCATTGGTTGTTCTGGGGTGAGAATTGTCATTTAGATAGCCTTTTTTGAGTAGGATTTGGAGACTGGGAGGAAGTCCAGTGTTCCACTGAGGCTGAAGCAGAACAAAATCTGCCCTTCACCATCAAATTATGTGTAGCTCTCTTCATCGCATTGCATTTTTTTTTATTGTTTATTTATTTAGTTGTAATTTTCTTGGAAGAATCTATTTTTGTAAAATACTATGTGTATGCAAAAACCTAAAGATTTTTTTATTTTTATTTTACTGTTCACAGTTGATTAATAAGTGCTACTTATTTATTTAATTATACACCATAAATTGATATGCATCAAACACAAGAATTGCATTTTATGTTTAAAAGCACATCTCACCCTGTCAAAAGAGGGTGCAGGGATACACAGTGGCAATGTGGCAATTGGTTTGATTGTGATTGGTTGGCACGTTGTGCTGCACTCCCTGTCGGCCCGTCTGATTGGTTGAGAGCTCTCTGTGGTGCTGAACTCAAGAACAATAGTGCTGTAGTAGAGTGTCTGGTGCCCCCAAGGACAGATTATCAGGCCCTCTTCACTCTTCCTCATAATTTGTCTAGAAAGGATGGGGCTTCCACCGATGGCACGGCCTGAGTCTCTTGCGATTTCATGGAGAGATGATTTTGATGATTTCAGTGAATTGGTTTGGGTTAATCCTCTTTTGTTTGACCCCCTACCACATGCCCACTGACACAAAACCGTTCTCTGAGTCAGTTCATTTTGTTGATGCTTTGTCTGCATGAGTGCAAAATTCATTATCTGTAAATCTCTGTGAAAGAATAGTTTTAATGTTAGTACTGTATAGCTCCTGAAAAAAGGAGGTATTTTTGGTTTTACATGAACAATTAATACATTTTAGCAGAAAACTCTATTTCCATAATCGTGTATACACACACAAGGTGGTATTGATTTTTCGAATTCTGTTTGCTCCGCTCATAAGTCCTGACAGCTGTACATTCTGCCTCAGGCTGTTTATATAAAGCAAGTCAATTCAAGCACATGTACTGAGAGAAAATTAACCCAATTATGCCCCTTAATCAGTACCCTGCTCCCATCCAGACGAGAGTAATTGTAGGCCGTGTTCAGCACTTTGAAATTGAGGGCGGAAGAGGCCCCTGTCATTTTTGGGGGTCCAAGACGTCATATAAAGGTTCAGCCAATTACTGTAATCAGCCCCAGACAGCACAGTGTGCTCCAGTCATGGACGAAATGAGAAAAGAAACAGACTGCATCTTCTTCTCTTTCTGTTTGATCTGTGCTCTGGTCCTGAGATTACTAAATGTTGCATCTATTCAAAACGTTTAAACAGTAAAAAATGGTGTGTTATATTAAATTAAATTTGACGTAAAAATATTTACTTCAAAAATGTATATACTGTACAGTAGTCAATATTCGAAGTGGATCAAAACCTTTCATCAAAGTTGTCCTAAGGCAAGAAATAATAAATATATATAATATATAATAAAATAATTATTATTGTAATGTTTAACATTATAGTTGTATGTATAAATAGTGTGAGACGTTCATTATTTTAGATATTTATATTTATTTTTGAAACAACAAAATTTATGCTTCAGATTATAATGGTTAATCTTATCTAGGTATCAATAAAACGAATTAAACTATTCGGTCAGTTCATTTAACCAAATGCGTTACCAGTAATGTGTGCTTAAATTTTTTGTATGCATGCACTACATTGGATGTTGCCCTTAATGAGATTGAAAAAACATATCTGGTGGTGTTTTTGTATAGCTATGGTTCACAGCCTCTGTCTTTGCCCTTAATTCATTCAATGTTTTTTTTTTTATTCTGGCACTATAGTACACAGAACACACACGTTAGAGATTAACATATTAAAGGGAGATTTCAAAAACACATTACACTAAACGTCTTGTGTTCTTTCTGCCGTTGACTGCATTCTCTTGGAGATTGTCTTTGAAGCGAGGAACAGGAAGGAGAAGAGAGTGATGCCTTGTGGGGCTAATGAGTGGAATCGTAGCCGTTTGTGTAGCGAGTTTTGTTGATTAGCTAATATTTGATTTCTCCGCCGCGTGTGCCTCGCAGGACTTTAGCTCATTGAGTTTGTTCAGGGAAAACAGCAATGACTTTTGAAAGCTCAGATTACAGTACCTTGAAAATGAAAATTAACCTGAAGCTTTTTTGAAAGTGAAGCTGTTTTGCAAAAAGCCTATTATCATTGCAAAGTTGCCCTTGAGAGTTACATTTTTAGGTTTATGCTCAGCAAAAACAGCACTGCAGTTGATAAAAGCTCTGGATTGACAAATACTGTGTCGCCACTGTCTCGTACAGAAAAAAGGATTTTTTAAGGACATCATTGAAATAATAATATATAAATCCTTATAATGCATTTTACACATTTTATGCACTGTAGAAGCCATTTTCTTTGTTTCTTTGTTTCAGCCTGAAATCACCAAGTAACAAAATATCGATTTTCCAATTTTGTTTTGTTTTGGAAAGAAAACACCTTGTTGAATGCGGTGACTGTGTTAGCAATGTGAGATAAGGCTATGAGAAAGCTAAGCTGGGAATGGTCTGGAGAGAGAGAGAGAGAGCAAATTGGAGATTCTTTTGTTTCACTCGGTTTCTGACAGTCACTTTGCCGCTGAAGCTGTCCCTTTGTGTCTGTGACAGCTGAACAGACTCAGATAAACAAAAGGGCTGCGTCTGCACTTCACTGCAACTTTGACTGCAGCTCCGCTGGGAGATTCCAATCCTCCTCGTCTGATTTTCTTTCCTGTTTTGAGGCTTCTGACGAACTGTGCAGCCTCGAGATTGGCTTCATCTAAAATATTAAAGAACTCGAACATTGTGACCCTTTGATTAAATGAGATGAGATTTACTGTGAAATCGCAGGTCTTTGACCTGGAATTTGATGTTTATTTGTTTTCATTGAATGCTAAAAATAAACATTTGTTTTCATTAAATGCTAAAAATAAACATTTAGTTATGTAAAATATACTTTACTTAAAATTTGTATTAATTCATAGTTTACTCACCTTACCTCACCTCATACATTAGCATATTTCAATTTGGCAATTTACATGACTGTTGCAAGTACATTTTTTAAAAAGGTTATGAAGAAATTAGACACTTCAGACATTCTTACTAAAGCATAAAATTCTAAAATTCAAATTCTTATTAATTAACAACTACATGCCAACTAATGCCCCGAGCACGATAACGATAAAGATATATTTCTAAAAATATATCTCCAATATCTATTTTTCTCAGTGTTAAAGAATAGCAACGTTCACACCACAACTATAGCGATAAAGGCACAGAGAAACAATATCGTTGGAATCATTTTCAGAATTATTTTTTTCCAGGATGGAAACATTGACAGCCAATCGGAATCAATCCTTCTTTCACATGCTTGAGAATTTAAAGCGACAGACGCGCTTGAGCTTAAAATAAACAGACAATATCGTTCACTGGTGTGGATGCAAATATAGTTAACGTTATTGTTATCTTTATAGTTATCGTGCTTTATAGTTATCAGGCCTTAAGAAATGTTTCTTGAATACAAAATCAGAATAATATATTTTTATATATTGAAGAATGGTTGAAAATTCAGCTTAGCTTCACATGAATACATTACATTTTAAAATGTATTGCGATAGGAAATACATACTTTACCCAATTTTTTTGTCAAATAAATGTATCCTTGGTAAGAAAAAAAAAATCTTAGTGAACCCAATTTTTTTTACTAAATATTTGCATAATATGCACAGATGTAATATAGGATCATTGGTGGCAATCAGTTTTTGTCATTTAGCTTAAAAAAAAAAAAAAAAAAAAAATAAATATAAATATATATATATATGTATA
>JAUMHP010000072.1:5451312-5461914 GCA_032361065.1 Enteromius trimaculatus | reverse complement strand
ATGTACTATATGCTAACTATATATATATATATATATATATATATATATATATATAACTATATGCTTTTGTTCTGTGTAAAACAATATTCTTGAGGTTTGGATTGACATTAAAGTAAGTAAATATTAATTAAAATAGTAAATATGCAAACATGTACAAATGTGCTCATCAGCTTTCATTTAAAAGTTAATCTACCCATTAAGTAATAGACCAAGAGCAAAGTGAACTTTTCAAAACTGTCTGTAAATGTACATCAGTGCAATGCGTTGACCCCGGTGCTAAGCAAGCGATGTTTTCTGCTATCTGATGAATAACTCATACAGCCTGTGACTGGAAAAGGTCAGCACGAAAGCCCTACACGCTCTCCACCGATACTCCGAGCAGATAAACAATCCTTTCATCTCGTCCCACCCGTGCTACAAGCCAGTCCGCTGTCATCCGGAGCACTGAGCAAACATGGCTGCCGTTCCTGCCTCTCTGCGCTCTTCGTGCTCTAAAGTGAGTGTTATGTAAATCAGGCTTCAGAAGTAATTAAGTCGCACTTCACCTTTGACCAGACCTGCAGAATCCAGACTGGTCTAGTTCTGACTGCAGCCTGCCACATAAAAAAGGATGTTACAAATATAGATTGTTGTCATGCAGTTGAGAACTTTTATTTCATGACCTAAATGATGATAATTAATTACCCCCTCATTATAGAGCAAAAGAATGCATTAGACTGTAAGCCATTTGGATGAAACCCATTTGAGTCTGTACACATTTGTGCAATTATGTCATGTTTTTCCATATTGGTTCCTTCACCCTTTCAGGCTCAAAGTAGATCCTAATGATGCTGCAGACAAAAGCTCAAATTAAATGAACAGCAGAGAAAACAAACAAGCCCCTACAGACATTTACCTAGACCACTTTAGTCAGTACGTAAATTCAATTGGATGAAAACATTGTGATATTTTAGCATTGTAATTTGTTTGGTAACTCTTTAGTATAGGGTTCAGTTCTCACTATAGTGTAGTTGCTTATTAGCATGCCTGTTATTAGCATATTGTCTGTTTATGAGCACTTAAAAGCACATATTAAACATGACCATATTCTACATTCCTAAACCTATACCCAATGTCTAAATTTAGCTACTGCCTTACTATTAATAAGCAAATTAGCAGTTTAGTCAGGCAAAAGTCACAGTTAATAGCCAGAATTGGACTTTGATATGTGACCGTTTTTTGGTACTGCATTTTTTTAGTTTACATAAGGCCTCTACTCATTCTACTCATTCCCACAAACTTGGAGGCTCTTCTTTTGTTCACCCTTTTTTGATAATATGAACTAAGGTATAAACAAACCTCTAAACAGCCTGTAGAGGCCTTGACTTCATGGAATAAAAAAAACAAGTTTTCCATTCAGGTGCACTGAGCAGTAGAGGAAGGGGGACGGCCAGAAACGACACTGTCAATCTTCTCTTTGAAAAACTACATGCGCAAAAGCAGGCAATCAAGTCGACGTGTGGAGCTTCACACATGAGTGGCTTCCTCTTACCCAGCCTGCCCATCTCCACACAGAGCCAATCCAGAACGGCCCACTCGCCAACCCACACGCACCGCTTGCTATACCTCACCCAGCTCTCTGGGTTTATCCATCAGCTTTAACCTGGCCGTAAAGGGATCTGGTGTTAGTAGCCATCCTTTGTTTGGTGGCTATTGGCCCAGACTGAAGGAAAAGAATGATTTAGACTCAGGTCATGGAGTAATATCATTCGGTTTATGCCTGCATTCTCCCATCATTCCTCTTCAGTGAGCAGCAGTCTCAAACTCTACCCCCACATAAGTATTGTCCACATTTAGAAAGCATTATGTGTAGTATGAGTATGTTATATATATATGTATATATATATATATATATATATATATATGTGTGTGTTTGTGTGTGTGTTGTGTTGTGTTGTGTGTTGATATATATATACATATTATTTATTCCTTTTTTTATAAGAAAAAAAATAAAATAAAAATATATATTTATTTATTTATTTATTTATTTATTTTTATTTAAAATAGGGCAATGGCTTATTTACCAGCTATAAACCCAGGCAGTGATTAGGACCAACACATAAAAAAATAAACAAACAAACAAACAAAATGAAATTATGAAAAAATGAAAAATTATTAAAAATAAAATAATTATTTATTATGTAATTTGTAATCAATTATTAATATAATTATTATTATATACAACATATATAGGCTATATAAATGTTAAATGGACATGTCATATTTAAGGGATACAGTATGTACACACACACAAAAAGAACTGGAACATTAAGCGTGAAAAAAGAACGTTTGTTGCGTGAATTTAATTTGTTACTTTATTTTAATCTTTTTTTTTATTTTTACTATTCTTTTAGAGTTTTAGGAGCCTTAACCAGGACGATATACTTCAGAGGGAATTTGCGACAGATTTAGACAATGCAGTCTGAGGAATTTTAGGCCGTCAGCTACTGCAGAGCGATGGAGAGTGAGCAAGCGGGAGAGAGAGACAGTGAGGAGGGGGGTCATTTTGAAATGAGGTGATTATGGGACGCCTGGGGACTCCTTCTGTCTGGTACCCATGAGAGAACGGGTTAAGAACACTTAGCCCAGGGGGGGGGGTTTGGATGTAGGGGGCTGTATAGACTGGGTATAAGGAGGGTGATGGGGGTATATGAAAAATAGACCTTCCTCTCCCCTCTCTTGAGTCAGGTCCCTTATGGATAATATGGACTTCTGAGAGTCTTTGCAGGGTCATTGTGTTTGACACTGGTTTGCCGAGGGCCTTGCGCACTGCTGCTGGCCTGGTGCCAGTTCCTGTGAGGAAGACCCCAGCAGTGGATCTGTCAGACGCATCTGTCTTTCTGTCTCTTACAGTTTATTGAACATGTTCACAGCCCTATCTACAATCTCCATTTAATCTGCAAATTCATTTAGAGTGTCATTAAAGCAATGAGAAGCAGGTTCCATGTAGCTTCTCGAAGAACAGTAATTCTTTGGCATGATCTAAAGATAAGTCTATAAATAATTTGTCTTAACAAAAAATGTAATATTGCTAAAACTGAAAGAAAAAAAAAATGCCATGGCGAAATGATATCAGCAGTGTGTGTGTGTTTTATGAATGCATATAAAACAAATATGTCTAATTTAGTGGATTGTTTATATTTTCCTGATTTCTAATACAGGCAGTAACTATTTAAAACAGAGTTGAAGCAGTTAACATTTTGTGTTTTGTTTTTTTTATATGCTAGGCTAATATCAAGATTGATGTTGACAAGCATATAAATTGCCCATCATTGTCATTACAATTAATGTTCCTCAAATGAGGAAACGCATTTCCCAGTGCCACAGGGCATAATAGTGACCCACTCCCTGGGGAGCAAGATCTAAGCTGTTCATACAGACTGATGAACTAAAGCAGCAAATACCACTTCCTGAGGTCTCCTGAAGAGCCTGTGTGTAAATTATAACCTATAATGCTGTTGAGTATGTTTCTGTATATGTATATCCATTCTGTACTGTAGGTAACATTCACAAGTATTTCGTTTTTTTTTCAATTCCAGTTGTGCATTAGACTTTAAACTTACCGTTTCTTCCTTGTTTTTGGGTCTCATTGCTTTCTGTTTCTAACATGTGCTACCCTTCTAAAGCATAATGTACTCTCGGGTTTAATGTAGGCAGAACAATTAGAGGCAAAAGGATGCGCTTACTCTTCTGAAGCCTTGATATGTATTCTCCTGTTCTGGACCAAATTCAGCAAAGCCCTCTATTGCTTTAAAGGACGGCAGCTCTTTGTTTTTGCCGCTGGGTGCAGCTGGTTACAAGTGGATGACCAATCACAGCGTAGTGTCCTGGACACAGAAGAAGCAGGTTTTGTGTCTCTGTTTGATGCATTAAGCGACTGTAGATGTGTTTGCTGACTGGAGTGGTTTATTTGTGATACTCCAATACTATATAGTTTGCATTCGACAAACAGAAGAGTACAATCAGTTTAATCTGAAATGACCTTTCCTCAGCGCTTTTAATTGTTTTTACACAACAATATTTTGCCTGTCCAGTCTCCTTCACTTACCTAAAGGAAGAAAACAGATTGACTTTAATATGTGTGATTTATCACAAACACTTCTGTAAATTAGGTTAACATTTAGATTAATCTCAGCTTGTGCTATCTCTCATGCCAAAGCGTCAATTATTTCCTCTAACTGGTGGAACGTGGTGCAGGCTTTATGAGGAGTTATGGGAAGCCGAGGAGACAGCTGTCTTTAACACTTACGAATCTTGCGCACACATTCATGGCCTTTAAGACTTTATAATCACTAATCATTCATGACCAATACTGTCAAACTTGATTCAATAGAATCTTTATACTGTTTTACGACCTTTCATTGATTCCCAAGCAGGAAAGATGCGATGCACGATACGCTGTTTAAAGGTTCAGCTGTTGCTTTTTCACACGCAGATGAATGGATGTACGGATGAATGGAGAGATATCAAGGGAATAGATGCCCTTGGTGATCAATATCCTTTATTAGTGTCACCTGCTCTTTTTCTTTGGAAGTGAACGGGCTATTACTTTGTGTTTAATGGTGTTTCTTGGGTCGTGAGTTTATTGACGGGTACGAGTCATGGATATATCCCTGTGGAGGGTAAAGGTCATTCTGTTTATGTTTTTTCGAGCAGGTCTAATGTGTTTTTGTAGTATCTGGCTGTAGGAGACAAAGTGTGTCCTGTTTGTCCTTTTGTGTCTGTAGTTTATAAATTTAGGACATAGGAAACATACTTTATGGAAGTACTCTGATGCAAATTTTTGGCTGAGCATGTGCTCCTGCAGTACATACACAGGCTTTCTTTCTGTACTGTGATACTTTAGCAGTTGATAGTTAGATTCAGATGATAATGTACTTGTTAATAGTTAACAAGACTATATATATATATATATATATATATATTAGTGGTGTCAAAATTAGCTCGTTAACACATGCAATTTATTTTTTTAGATTAATGCGGTAAAAAAAAATTATGCAATTAACACAGGTGTGTGGATTGGTCACCCCACTCACAACTGCTGGTTCTGTCACTGAAGACAAGAAGAAATTGTTTTTACTACCACATCAAATGGGAGACATTTCAGACATGTATTCCACCTCACTTCAGCGCCAGGCAAACGGTTCTGTGCTTGCAGCTTGCGCTCTTCATATACATGCACAAAGATAGCAGAGCACGCTGTAGGCTTTATCCTTTCATTTCAAAGAGCAACGTGCATTCATGTCGTGGTTAGTTACGTCATGAAGCTTCCAAAAAGACACTAAAAGCTGGCTTAAAACTTGTAAAAAAAAAAAGCATGTGATATATTATATATGAGCCATATTTAAGAACATGTCTTTGAAATGTTCTGGAGCAGCCCAGCGCTGTCTCACTCATCTAACACGCTTGACCTGAGGTGGGTCCGAAAAGGTCATAAGAGTTGAGAGTAAATAAGATTTGTGTCAGAACTGCGTCACATTCAGCAGCGGCAGCGCTTAAAGAAATAGCAGCCAAAATAACCAGCTGCTGTGATGTCTATTAATCAAAGGAGAAAGAAACATCTGAGTAATGCTGGCCTTCAGTCACACAAAAAAGATGCTATTATACAAATATATTAAAAAAAATGTTTTGTTTTTAAGTGGTTTGTACATTAATTTAATGTTTGAATGTGAAATTATTGCAAAAACTCATTTTTATTTATTTGGAAGAACACCACGATTCTCCTGTAATTAAGGTAATTAAAAACATAATATATTTAATTTTCTTAATTTCTTAAATTAATCTTTATTTTATTGCTTGAATTCATGTACATTTATTAGTTCACTTATGGCCCAGGTAATTGTGTGTGCTTTCAAGGTCTACTTCTCAATTTATTAAAAAACTGATTTTACAAAACTGTGATGATATATGATAAAAAAAACTAATCTCAACAGTAGATTTTTTTTTTGAGACTCAATGTGTGCTCCTTTCCAAGTGCAACTGTTTACACAATGTATGCACTTTTTTGTTGTTTACTGTGATAATACAGAATTTGCACTAGGAATATAAATGCAAATGCACATGGAAATCAGGTGGCTTTATTTGACCTCCCTAAGAGCACTCAGTTGTTAACAATAATGTGTACAGTTATGATGGCCCGCTTTTGCAGTGTAGTTATGAATTTGTGTAGCACAACATATCATTCCTCTATCTGCCGATATAACCTTCCATTTCTTGTTACAAAACAGTAACCCTACTAACAATCTCTCTCTCTCTCTGGGTGTAACATTTAAAACATGTGAGATGCAAATGAAGGGGGCTGGAAAATAAATATTGAATTTGGGCTCTGGCACTAAATGCCTGTCTTATCTGGTTCAAGTGGAAAATGATGGGCCAAGCCCCACTGCCCTCCACCGGCATGTCTCCACGGCAACACAGAGGCAGCTGAA
Organism: Enteromius trimaculatus; assembly: GCA_032361065.1. Classification (NCBI taxonomy): domain Eukaryota; kingdom Metazoa; phylum Chordata; class Actinopteri; order Cypriniformes; family Cyprinidae; genus Enteromius; species Enteromius trimaculatus. The sequence continues at coordinate 5,455,447 of JAUMHP010000072.1, read as the reverse complement.
AAATGGCACCCAGACATAGATGCCCCTTCATTAAATATCAACACAGCAGCTGACAGCAGAGATAATGGCCAATAACACTGTATTATTTTGAAAGCAAATGAAATACTCATGGGAATGGCTGTCATGCCTCGGGTAAGAATACATACCGACTCAAAGAACAAGCGTACTGTATATGCATAAAGCTGGCTTTCTACATAACTCACTAACCACTGCTCACAAATAGAGAATTAGTGCTTGATTCATGGCTGTATGCTTTTACGAAAACTATATATCAAGAATATTTTAGAATCAGGCTGGTAGTGCCATCTCTTTTTTTTGTTTTTTTTTAATTTATGTAGGATTTTTGTACTATTTGAAAGATCGACAGCCATCACAAGCTGTTCATTGTAGTGAAAATAGCAGCCAGCATTTTCCTGCCTTTTTAGTGTGATCTGTTGTTTCTCCTTTGTGACGTTAAATTCAGTGACATCCGGGCTTTCCATTGGATGCGGAGCGGAGACTAACAAACGAGTTCTCTTGTGTGTGCAGACATTTCTGATGATTATCTGTCTTCTATTCCATTGGAGGAATCGTCGGCTCGCATTTCGAGGTGTATTTTAGCTTCCCTCTCCCCCGTTACTCCTGAGATGACAGTATCTTTCTCCTTTGATACTGTGCTTGTTCTAGTTTTTCTGTGCTTTTCTTTTGCCTTTTCCAGGATTACATCAACCACTCTGTGCCATTACACCAAATGACTGCGGCAGAAACGGAGCCTTTCAGAGGGAAATGCCACTATAGCTCTGGATTTTAGATACAGTGAAAAATGTGACATTTTCAGGGAATGTAGATCCTAGAAAAGAACTCGTGAAGGAATCTGCATTTATTCTAGTGCATATTGAATCCATGAGCTTAATAAATGTGTGTGAAGCATCATTAGTGGCATTGTTACTCCTAAATCTCCAATAGTGCAAAAACAAGCAGCTTCAGTTCTGCATATTCAGTTTTTCATACTAACATTTCTGAACAAAATAACAATCATGTCTTAAGTTTTTTTTTCAGAAAGCAGCAGTAAAATTCATTGATTGTTACAAAATATTACTATTTCATATAAATAAAGAATCCTGAAGATTGCTAATAATAATAATATTAAATTATTGTGCATCAAATCAGCATATTAGAATGATTTCTTTCTGACACTGAAGACTGGGATAATGATGCTGAAAACTCAGCTTTGCCATTGGATGAATGCATTAGATTTTTAAAGAAGACTTCATTAATTACTAAATTTCAAGTCAGATCAATCCTAACTTTATTTCTAAAAATCTACGAACCCTTAATGGCTGCAAAAATCACCTGTAGTCAAACAGTGAATAGCTTTGTTATCGACGAATAGCTTAGCTGCTGTTGGACTGCTAGTGCTTTAATAGTTTTGTTTTCTTCTTGCTCTTCTTTAGATGGACCCTCAATCCTAGAGCGTTATACCTGTAATTGAAAATGCAAGAAAAAAAATTAATGAAATACATTTAATGCCAGAGATCAAAAAGAGCTGGCAAATTTAAATTAGCTGGGTATGAAATTGCTTTCCCTGGATTGTGAAAGCAAACGCTTAAACAGTATCCCGAAGCTTTTCAAAAGCGGAATAACAATTTCAATGGAATGGGGCGCAGCAATGCTTGTCATTTGAAGAGCTGATCTGCATGTAGTTTCACTTTTGCTGCTCTAAAACGAGGTAGGAGAGGAGATAATACTCTCATCACTGACAGATATGCTGATAGAACATGGCCTTTAACAGGGACTAGATTGTATACTGTTATCTTTTCATTTCTCATCTCTCATTCTCAGGAAGAAAGGCTGTGCTGGTATGCGGAAGTTGGTTTAATCTACCACTAACGCCTGAAAAGATCTCATCCCACAAGGGAAGTTGCTTAAAGGAATAGTTCACTCATCCTCAGGCCATACAAAAAAAATGTTTGTTTTGTCGTCTGAACAGATTTGGAGAAATTTTTAGCATTAGATCCCTTTTTCACCAGTAGTGAATGGGTGCCATCAAAATGAGAACTCAAACATCTGATAAAAACATCAGACAAGTATTCCACATGAGCCTAGTCCATCGGTTAATTTTTGGTCCTCTATAAATAATATTACATTCTCCATTAAAAAAAAAAGGTCTTGTATTAATCAGGAGAGAAGTATGCACAGATCTAGTTTTGTTTACAAGCAAAAACTATTCTAAACAATTCTGTTTGGACTTTCATTCTGATGGCACCCATTGGTGAGCAAGTGGTGTAATGCTACATTTTCTTTAAATCTGCTCAAACAAAAAACTCATCTACAACTCAAATGGCTTGAATTTTTCAATCCTTTTAAACCCTCAAGCCAGCGATGAAGATAACAGTTTTGTCATTTTAAAAGTTAGCTTTACAAGACTAATGTTGATGTTGATTGTGTGTTTCAATGCAGCTTATACTGGCCAAAGTGGTAACGTATCTTCGTAGATGGATTTTTTTAGATACATGTCTTTTATAGATACAAGATTTCACAGTGTTTCAGAACTTAAGACTGTATGTTTGCTTGCTCTGAGAAAGACCAACAGATGGTCCGATCTGGAATTCCTGTTTTGTTGCACCTGGTCCTAGTCCAGAACTCCCTGCTGATTTCACTCCTACTCCTGTCCTAGCTAGGCACGTCACACACCCACAATCAGGCACGATCACACACACTTGCTCCATATACCACAATCAAAACATTACGTCATTCTTACACCAGGTTTGATATGACCATCTGTACATTTGCTCCGATCTTTAAAATCACCGGCAAGCTTTTGTGACCTCATGAGAAATCCTGTTTTATATCTACTTTAGTGTAACGTATGCATCTGGGGTTGAATGTTTAATATAAGCAGACTGGGTAAAACAGAATTGAATGCTCACAATTTGGATCTTGTGAAGTTTAATTGTGTTTGGAGAGCCCGTTTCACTTGTAATCACTAAGAAATGTCAAACAATCACATCAAGCTTGTTGTTTTACACGGCGTATACAGGTTAATTGTTCTATACAGTGGATGTAACAGGCAGACTGGCACCCGGACACCAGCGGGGAGGCAGACAGGCTGAGAGGGATGGAGAAATAAAGAGAGAAAGCTAATAGTAGCAGCTAAAAGCTGCAAAAGGGAGGAGCGAGCCATTGAAGCTGAACATGGACTGCGGCAGGCCTCTCCTACCCAGAATGTTCTCTCAGTAAGGTGTTTCAAACACACACTTAGATCAGCAATTAGCACTTTCTAGCAAAAGGTACAAAATAGGGCCTGAGACATTTGAATTAGAATTTATTTAACTTTTCCAGCAAATGTTTGAAGTAGGGCTGGACGATTATACGATCTCGATTTGTGATCGCGATCAAATTAAGTTCGATCACGGTGAGCAACAGTGGGTGTACTTTCTCGATCAAGTGAAGATGATGTCATGCTCTAATTTGCATATCAGTGATGTCATCATGTAGTATCTGACAAGCGTATGCCTTGTCTGTCATGTCTGTACTCTTTGAGGCGCCGTATTATATTACATTAAAACATTACATCCAGATGCACAATAAATAGGTTCTTATTATCATATTACTTTGAATGATGACGTCATTGCGTAATCTTTCTGTTTTATTCCAGAAGGGGGGGAAACTTCTGATAAAAAATCGAGATCGTTCGATATGGGAAAAAAAAATCGTGATCACTTTTTTTGCCATATCGCCCAGCCCTAGTTTGAAGGATGAAGGAGATGTTGTAACTCAGAAGAAGCTTGCTTGTTTGACCAAATGTAGCTTTTTAGTTATTTAGAAAAATAACACTTTTATAATCAGTGGAAAAACAGTTTTTTTTTTGGCTTAGAAAACACTGGAACAATATTACATTACAACATTTTTGCAAGTAAAGATTGGCCATAACTACATGAATATGTGTGTGTGTGTGTGTGTGTGTATACATAACCATCTACAAAAAATATTATAGATTGTGATAAAGCGTTTTAAGAGTATTTTACTGTCCAATTACAAATTACATTGTTTGATGTGCTTTTATTCATAACATTATTTATTAGAGGTCGACCGATGTATCGGTTTTGCCGATTAATCGGCACCGATAGTTGATTCCCAGAACTATCGGTTATCG
>JAUMHP010000072.1:5406882-5440310 GCA_032361065.1 Enteromius trimaculatus | reverse complement strand
CACACTTGTACACACAACTGTTAATTACTGTAGTTACCTGAATATCAAATCCTTTCTTTTTCCCCTCAGATGTTATAAATAAAAAATATTTAGACATTATCTAAATATGACTATAAATGAACACCAGCAAGCTTGTTAGCTAACAATCAGCATTAACGTTAGATAACAATATTTAAACCTACTGATTTTCAGTATATGGTTATAAATAAACATTCATATCTGTCTACTCGGATACAGTAGTTGATCCAAACAATATAAAAAATGTATACCGTTGATAAGCAATATAAACACAAACGTAGGGCTAAATGCATAGCATTTTAATAAAACTGCTAACATTACAGCAGCTGGGAATATGAACGTTATTTGACTTGGAGACACTGATGTTGATGTGTCTGCATTCATTTCCGTGGACTTAAATAGATCACCCTTTACTGCTGTGTAACAAACTGACAATTTTTACCTAAATATGATTTTCAGTTAATGTTAGTAACTTACTTCACGCATCATCAGTCGCGCGTTGTTCGGTTCACTGGAGACTCGCTCTGAACAGATCATTTGAATCAGTGAGCTGTCGAATAGAGAACAGCTGCAGTCGAATCGTTCCAATTTGAGACTGAATTGTTTGGTGAGATTTGCGAACCGATTGAACAGGTTCATTAAAAAGAATCTGTTTGTTAATGAATCGCTCGTCTGCGTCTCGCTCAGAGCACGTGATATATAAGTAACGATATGTTTTATGAAATGTAGTGAAGTAAAAAGTATGATCCTTTGCTTAGGAATGTAGTGAAGTAAAAGTTGCTAAAAAATAAAACACAGTAACGTAACGAATTACAACTACTTTGTTACTGTCCACCACTGGACAACACTAATACACACCACACACACACACACATGTTGGGTTTACATGTTTTATAGGCGTAATGGTTTTTATACTCTACAGACTGTATGTGGTATTGTCCTACACTTACCCTACACCTAAAGCTACCCCTTACAGGAAACTGTGTGCACTTTTAGATTTTCAAAAAACTTAACTCTGTGTGATTTCTAAGCTTGTTTCTCAAATGTCCCCACAAGGGAATTTACTGGTATTCCTATCTTTGTGGGGACATAAGGTGATAAATACCAGGTGCACAATATAGTGTAACACACACACACACATATATATATAGATACATATATAATTTTAATTTCCTTTATTCACAACCCATGTTGTCTGCTCTGGGATATTTTTGTACTTGTATACTTAAGTGGTAGTAACTATTATTAGAAGTAGACTGTGGTGTTGTAGAGTGTACCACCCTGTGGCACAAGATGCTTATTGCAGTTACATTGGGGACAGGCTAATGCAGAAAGACACATGTAATACTGCTTTTACTTATGAACTGTATATTGTATATGTATATGTTTTATTTTTTTTTTTTTAAATGATAGGTGAGTAGCTGTTTTTTTAGCGTAATTACCAATTTCTTTTCTCTTTCTTTAAACGAAGCAGACTGTTGTATAGATAGTCACAGGCCTCTTCATACCCAACTTGTGTCTGTCTTTCAAGCTGAGCGTGAAGGGCAGTAATCAGGGTATGGCGGGGCGTGTGGCTGCACAGGGGTCTGCCTGCACTAATGACTGGATACTGAGTGGCCTTCACTGCTGAGCTGGTCTCTGGCTCCCTTCCTTTGTGCTCTGCCGTCACAATCAGTTTCCAGGATGTGCGCATGGTGACTGTCATTTGTCACTTTGCTGGGCCGGCTGGATGAAACTGTCCCTGCTCTCTGGACGTTTGCTCCAGAGCCAGCACCGCTCTATGGATGCGGGACAGGTCTGAGAGTTCTGATAGATAGGTTGACCCTGCCTCACTCGCTCTCTCTCATCCTCTATCCAGCAGATTTGTTTCAGTAAGCACCGCAGGACTGATAATATTTGGCAAAAGCTTAGAGATGTAATTCTGGCCAGTCTGAAACAGCAGGAGTGGTTTTTGTCTTCTGTGTCAGACATGTAGAATTCAGATGAAATTACATTTTAGAATATTTTGATGAAATGCTTTTGATCAAAGTTCAACCAGAGATTAAGTCATTTACAAAAATTCTTTCAAATATCTTCTAATTTATTCTCAGAAGAAAGACATGAAACTGCCATTTACATGAAGGTAAATTATGTAAATTAAAAATGGTAAACTATCTCTTTAAGAAGACCTTCAAAGTCTGTGTTAAATGGCTAGCTAGCAGCAATGAGCCGATGACAGATTTCCCCATAGGTCATACGGCAAAGTTGTTTGTGACTAACATGAGAAGCCTAATCAACATTAGCATTTGGTTCAACACTGTTGAGCTTGTGAGGGAAATCATATTTTAATACAGTGTATGCAGATGAACTGTGTTCTAGCAGAGGTTTGAACAAAATAGAACAAACTCCGACTGAATAAGTTGCAAACCTGACCAGATGCCATTACGCCAGCAGTCAAATGTGTGGCTGCACGAGCCCTGACCTGTTATACCATGTCCAGCCAGGCTATCTAGACCTTTTTGCACTTTGTTGCCCTAAGCTCCCATGCAAAACATCCACAAAGGGCCACCTGGCATGCTTGACTAGTGAATAATCTATACCAATTTCCAAGTTTTCTCCAGTTTGACCTGGGGGCTATTAATTCCTTGAGAGTGGTGGGTAGGCACTGTAGGCAGAGATTTATAGTAGATGCAGACAGCTGTGGATGATGAATGCGGGTGTCACTACAGGCCCAGCACAGGCAGAGAGGAGGCCGCGGGCACAGGGACGACCCTGAGAATGTGCATATCCGCTCTTCCAGTTCTCAGCTCAACAGCACGGGCACTACAACAGAACCTTAGCTTCAAATATAAGCAAATATCTTTTACTTATCGCATGCTCATAGCAGTCAGTGAGAGCAGATGGCATTTGATTTGACATACTGTCTTTCACAATCCAGACTTTTAAACCACTGGAGTTCTGTGGAAAGACATGTTTTCGATATCTCATCAGCAGAATTGACACCCAGGTGCACACAAATACAATATGTTGAATGGACTTGTCTTCAAATGACTTACAAGCTCATTCAAAAACCTAGTAATCTGACTTGCTGCCTACTTAGTCAGCATCTTCACAACTTCACAAGCGCAATGCATTCTGGGATTGATCCCATGTACATGTAAATGGGCCTAACTTTTTGGTCCAGCTTTATATTAAGTGGTCTTAACTACTAAGTGCTTACATTTAAATGAATCATTTGATACAGTGAATTTATTGTGCACATGTTTTTAGACTGTAGTTCTATTTAAAAATACCTACAGTAGATTTAATTACATCTGTAATTCATTTCTGTATTTACATCCCTCGCACCCTAACCCACCCTTAAACCTACCCATTTCACCAAACATGTTTCTGATCTTGCCCCTATCCCATCTCAATACCAGCAAACATGTTTTGAAAATAATACGAACACAATAAGTAACACTTATGTTTTTTTTTTTAAACAAAAGTCTTAGAAAGTATATTTGGCCTCTCTTGGAAATTGCTTAGCTGTACAACAAAGACTAACATAAGAAACGCCACTCTATCCATCCTTTTTTGTTTCACTTTTTTTCCAGTTTATTTCAGGGTCTGCAAGGCAAGATAACAACCTGATGAAATTTTTAGTCCATCCACACACTCAAACAAATTTCTTTCTGTGTCTGAAGGCAGTCAATCCTCATGTTTCCTCACGGCCGAATCCATAAAGCCGAGATAGCTCCACACAGACAGATTTTTGGAGTCTTCTCATGTATTTCTATAGATTATGTCTCAGTTACACTTGCTTGCTTTTCCTGCACACCTCATACTAGTTGTTATTAGATAAAGCCTTGGCATTATATTCAAATGTCAGATTTCTGTGGATCCTCTATTCAAGCAACCCCTCTTTTCTCACAGGGGAACAAATATTTGTTCTCCCCTGAAATGCTTATTTTGTTTCAGTGACATATTCTTTTCTGCTTTGGTTTGCACCTCACTCCAAAAGTCAATTAATGCAATTAAAGAATATTTCTGCAAAGAGATTTAACAGTTTGGACAACTGAAATATGATTTGCAAGCTCGGTTACAGAATCAAGACTCGGAGAAGGGTGCGGATATTTCACAGCTCTGAGCGGCTCATCAGCTGAATTAACCGGCTGACATTTCATGGGCCGCCTGAGCGCATCAAAATGACAATGCCGTAGAAGGGACCAAATTGCAGAGTATCAATTTGTGTCAGACACTATGGCTGCCCCTGGTGTTGTGGACAATTTGCAAGATGAAACTTGATTTAGGTGATGAAAATGCACCAGACAGGATAAATAGAAATGATAATGTTATAAATAACAGCAATCATTGTCTAATCAATGTCTGGCGGTTTTCAGTCATGTTGAAGTCCTCAAGGTCATATTTGGGACTGTGAGATGCTTGCGTGGATTCTGTGGGTAGCATACAATCTCTTTTTCTTTTTCTCCATTCCCAGAATCCTTTATTCAGAGATTATTTGATGCTCTGATATGTTCTACTCTATGCACAGCATAATGTGACTGAATATCACATGAATAAGTTACATTGTTTAAATGAATTTTAAATGACAATATTTTGCAGTTTTGCTAATATTTCGGTAATATAAATGCAGCTTTGGTGAGCATACAGTACAGTAAGTGTTCTTTCAAAAATAACAAACATACTGATCCGTAATGTTTGAATAGTGTATCTATTAAAAAAGGATGTCTGTATTATATAATTTCTGTTTGTGTGTGTGTAAATCTCAATTTCCAGTTGATATACAGTAATATACAGTAGTTTAAGAAAACAGTCTGTGCTGTACATGATGTACCGTCATGCCAGTATTTCAGACATGGAATACTCCAATATAGTTTCTAGAAAACAGTGCAATAAGTGCTTTAAATTTCTCTGATTCTTTCCATCATGATGTTAGAGATTTAACAGAGCCAGTGTATGTCAATCTGTCTGACAGCTCCATGATGGTTTACTGAGGAGGAATACTGTTTTTGAAAGAACAATAAGAGACTGAAGCTAGCAGTTTTAGTCTTGTGGAGAAAAATGACGATGTTTGTATGAGATGTAAGGCTTTGTCTGAGAAATGGATCCCCCTCAGGGAGAATGATATTTATGATCTATCAGATAAGAAACACAGCAGAGGAGAAAAGCCTGGAAATCTCAGTGGCTTTTCAGCAGAAACAGAACACAATCCCTCCATTCCGCTTTGCCCTTCCTGCACCTGAGAGAATGCTGATTTACACCCCCGCAATGTCCAGGATTAACTGTAATATCAGGGCCGGAGCGCTCATGTCAGTTGCTTGCGCTCAAAAACAGCATGATGTTCTAAAAATGTACATCCAAAAAAAGATCTCTTTCTTCAGGAGAAATTAGCTAAAGCAGGCAATTTCACACCCTGGCGAATTTTTGCGGTGTTTGCAGGTATACCCGTTTAATCTGTATTAAATGTAATGTATGGTCAGACCATGCAAAATTAGTATGGCAGAGAAATAGCAACCATTTAAATGATAAAAAAAGAGCCCAGATGGCCTTTTACCAACAGGGCTCGACATTGTGAGCAGGTCCCTTTCATTTGGGACTAAACATAGATGTGTGCAAACTGTAAAATATATTTGGAAACGTGTATGGAAATAAAAATGTATGAAATGTAAGGTCATAAAAAGTCATATTTTACTGCAACTGTATAATGTATTTACAGTAAGAGCATGCATGCAAAAGAAAAAGGAAAAAAAAAACACATAATTTTATTAAATGTAAAGTCATAAAAATGATGTAACAAATGTCTTAATTATCATTTTAAAAGGTTTCAAATTTGGGGATGGAAAATAGGAATCTCTGAACAGACAATGCAATTATTTAGGCTATAATTTTGTTAAATAAGAATTTCAGAATGCTGCACATTTATACAAATAAATTGCTTATGAGCTGCTGTTGATTAAAAAGCAAACAAAATAAATGCTGCCATAATTCAAGTATGTTGTAGATGGTTGTAAGAGTCTCAGAATCCTCCTTTATTTCGTCTCCCTCATGTTTTTGAAAAGCTGTCAGTATTATAGGCCTCTCAAAATAAGAGTCCCGGTGCACTTCTGGCTTGTTTAAAATCCCACAGTATGCATAAAGGTTATATAATTAACTAGAATATTTAAATAATTCTAATAAATCATTTTACTGTTAAATATCTCCTTGTATACCTTTATTAGGAAAAAATATCAACAGTATTTCAATTTAAGAGCACTGAAAAAATAAGCGTCGAGCCCTAATAAAACTAAACACTTCCTCAGAGCATATGGCTGGTGTCTTGGCTTAAACTGACAGACACTAGGACCCGGAGCACAATGTCAGATTTGGGAAGCAGTCAGGGGGCAGGACTTGCTTCCGCAGAGCTTTTGTGGCAGAAAGTGCCATTGCAGCTTTGTCAACCCATTACCATAGTTATCAAGAAAACCAGACCCACATGCTTGTGCCAGCACAGCCCGAGTCAATTACCATTGAGAGACAGTCATTTACAGGCAGTGGCCTGGCCTATTGGTATTATCACAGGTCATATTTGAATAAAGTCACCTTTCCTGGTCTCTCTATTTAGCATCCAGCATAAAAAAAAATAATTTGCATATTCAAATTCATTATCTCTGAACGCCAGATAAAGAAATCTAATATATCATCATCATTGAGTGATTCTTTGCTTAAATCCACACAGGTTGTTTACAAAAACAATGACATCCGGCTGGAGCTCTCCCGGCTTGCCCGCATCGTGGATCCCAAAATGAAGATCCAGGGAGACGTGGTGTTCAAGTGCGAGAACGTGGCCACGCTGGACCCCATCTCATTCGAGACGCCCGAGGCCTACATCAGCCTACCCAAGTGGAACACCAAACGCATGGGCTCCATCTCCTTCGACTTCCGTACCACTGAACCAAACGGCCTTATCCTCTTCACCCACGGGAAACCACAGGAAAGAAAGGATGCCCGTAGCCAAAAGAACACAAAGGTGGACTTTTTCGCAGTAGAGCTTCTGGATGGAAGCTTGTACTTGCTGCTGGACATGGGCTCTGGGACTATCAAAGTGAAAGCCACACAGAACAAGGTGAACGACGGGGCCTGGTATCATGTGGACATCCAACGAGATGGAAGATCAGGTCAGTGTGTGGATTCCTAGACAAATACACTCACACACACTTAAGAGCATTCTTTGTTCCATGCAGAATGCATTTAATAAATGCCCTATTTATTTTTTTATTTTAAAAATACAGACCTTTTTTATTGTATACAGTTTATGTACTCTTTTATTAAATTTTTAAAATCTTTTTTTAACTAACCTTTGCACTATTCTGTATTGCAGTAAAGCTATTGTTGATAGCACATTTGATACCTTTCATTTTTCTTATTTGTACAAATGTAAAATTAAATGACAATAAATAAGAAATTTTAAATATAATACTATTAATAATAACAAAAACAATTGTTGTTATTTTAAATGTTATTATTGTTATTTATTATTAGTTTTATTAGTATTATTAATAATAATAATAATATGAATTTTTTTCAGCAATCACATTTTGTGTACACAATCATTCCAATCAAACTGCAGTTCGGTGGTATTGATAAAGTAATAATAATTTATAACCAATACAGGTAATTTTTTGCATATTTAAGATTTGTTTTAGGGCAAAAGCAGATACTTCTGCTGACACGTGAACTCACAATGCCTTGAAAGTGGATAATAAAGGCTTTTGGGGGATGCAGGGTTGAGATTGCACTCTATGTGGAGAAAAAAGTATGGCGATCAGCTTATTATTTTTTTTTCGAAGTGCCGTTTATCAGTTTTTCCAAATAAATTGGAAATAGTATATTTATTTAGCTTTTGTTGCTTATGTTAACAGGTCACAAGTCACATTGGTGAATATTATATGGCTGTTAGGAAATGTTCAATACAGTCACCCAAAATCACTCCATAATATATCTAGGTAGGAAAACAATTTATTAGAAGCACAAAGCAAACCCGCGATTGTGGTTGTACTGTTGCTTCGTTTGGATAGAAAATGGCTTTGTACATCTAATTTGTGACAGAAATGACATTATAAATGCATTATAATGTCATTTCATGCAATTCAAACAATTCAAGGAAAAAGTCTTTAAAAGCGGTTTCCATGTGGGAAATATGCTCTTAAGAAATAAAGACATTGCCCATAAATTGTATCTCATTTTAAAACCAATTTTTAACTAAGCACATGAAGAACTCCCACTTTGTTTCATTATTAAATCTGTCGGATACTGTAATTGCTTGTGTGTTTTCCATAGGCGTTAAGCTCTGCAGCCCAAAGATAACAGCTTTAAACAAAAAGCCCAGTGGTTAGTCACCAATAATGGACAGATTTAGTCCAAAGCAGGCTGACATTTTCATTTCATTTCACATCTACTTTGACAGAACTTTCTATTAGGTTTTATCCCCCCTATCTTTCTCTGTATCCTCCTTCACCCCTTTCGTTCTTTCATTGCCCTTGAATAGCTGGCTCTCTGTTTCTGAATCGATCGACGACTACTCCATATCACTTCATAGCACAGGGCCCTTGGGAGGTCTTGTAGGATATCAATAATGTGAGGTTTTAGACAGAGCCATGTGGGTGACTGGACCGGTGTCAGTTCTGAAGAGATTATTCCAATTGATCCCTGGTTCCCCACATGGGATGCATTGTTTACACTGTGTGTCTGTATGAGGGACGCCGCTTTACAAGATTCACACACTCCCCATGAGGTCATAAATAGAATCGTCTCGTAGCACCCCGACCCCACCCCCTTATCACGTACACTATGGATAGTCTTTCTATCCCTATCTTTGTATCTTGTGGACAGGATAGGCATAGGCAGGATTACACAATGCAGTAATTTACAGTACTTTAGTTTGTCTAGAGTTGAATTTATTTCTGTTTATTATTCATATTTCTTTTTTTATTTATATTTTGTATTTAGATTTTACAAATTATGGATACATTAATATATTATAAATATAAAGACTTTTCTCAGCATTTAGATTTTTCTGTATCCCCTTAGATTCCAGATTTTCATATAGTTGTATCTTGGTCAAATATTGCTCTATCCTAACATACTTACAATGGGAAGCTTATTTATTCAGCTTTCATGTCATGTACAATCCTTAATTTCGGAAAATTAACACTTTCGACTGGTTTTGTTGTCCAGGGTCACATATATGTGTGTGTGTGTGTGTGTGTTTCTTAATCAATTTTAGCATCATGTCCATACTATTATAGAATTTCATATAAATCTGAACCGGGTTTGTTGTTTGTTTTAGTTTTTTTACATTCCTTAGCTTATAATCACTTTTTCTTAAAATTCTGTTCTATTTATATTTAACTTGGTTTACTTTTTACTATGAGACATTTTTAACCCAAAATAGCAAATGAGAAAAATGTATCATACATTTGGTAACAGAAGCTATTTTAAAAAACAGATATATTTGTATTATTTTTTAATATTTAACTCTTTATCTTTAGTTTATATATATTTTGGTTATATTAGCATTTTACTTCAATTTTTTTTATTTAGTTAGTTGCCATGGCAACATTTCTAATGTATATTCTAATTTTCATATAAGTTTTTATTATGAATATTATTTATTTTAATGCAGCTGTATTTCAGTTAACACATACATTTTTCAGTTGTTGTTTTTTTTTTCAGATTAATAGGACTTTTGGGGACATTTTAGGGTGATAAACGCACAAACTTAAACTGCAAAAAAACAACAACTTTGATTTAACTTAACTGTAACATTACTGGACCACAAAAAAAATAACTGTGTGAATGTATTTTATGCCTCATTTAATCTTGGTTTCTCTTTATTCTTCCCAGGCACCATATCTGTTAACAGTCGACGCACTCCGTTCACCGCCAGTGGCGAAAATGAGATCCTGGACCTGGAGGGGGACATGTACCTGGGCGGCCTCCCTGATAACCGGGCTGGCCTTATCCTTCCCACTGAACTATGGACTGCCATGCTAAACTACGGGTATGTGGGATGCATTCGGGACCTGTTCATTGACGGTCGCAGTAAGGACATCAGGCAAATCGCAGAGAACCAGAATGGTGCGGGCATCAAACCTTCATGCAACAAGATGTCAGGCAAACAGTGCGACAGCTATCCGTGCAAGAACAAAGGCTTGTGCAAAGAAGGATGGAATCGCTTTATCTGTGACTGCACAGGCACCGGTTACTGGTCGCGCACATGTGAGAGGGGTGAGTTAGCTGCCTTTACATTTACCTTTATTAGTTCATATTAACCTAACAGGCCCGGTTTCCTAAAACTTATTTTTTGCATTGTTTTAGAATAAACCCGAGAGGCGGGTTTAATTTCATTCGCAACATTTGAATAAAAAAAGGAGCCTTTACAATCACCGTCACGCCAGTTTGTTTAGCTTCTCACCTGTAAAATCCCATCTGCTGCTGTTTGTAAACAGCGGATTAGCTCTCACATAATCAGTTAAACTATAAGCTCATTAATATCTCAGCACGTTGCTGTATGGAAGCTGATGTTCTCCGGGGTTTGGGGAGTGTTGCGTCTGAGTCAAACCCTTGATGATGTCATACCTTGGAAAAAGGCCAGGCGCTCATAAAGTACAGATCTTCAGTTGTCATAGGCAGAAAGATTTCTAAGGTTGTGAATCTTTTGCTCGAGTCTGTTGTTGCTACATGTTTGAAGGGATCCATATGGGCCGGTTCCAGGTAACCAGGTAATAGAGGGACTTCCAGTGTGCCCGTGAACACTGAGCAAAGCAAATTGCTTATTATGTTGGCAGGAGAGCTGGTTTATCTCTTGGGCTTCATTCATTTGTGAAATATCATAAGAAACCGTTGTGATCTTCTTCTTTTTTTATACTCTTCCTACAATAATCATTGTATTGGTCAAAATGATCTATTTTTCTTTTATCATATTTTCTTTTTTATTATTTCTTGTCATCTCACAGTGTAATTATTGATTAGTAAATATGCATTGCCAAGAACTTCATTTGGACAACTTTAAACTTTTCAAAAGGTGATTTTCTCAACATTTTGATGTTTTTGCACCCTCAGAATCCAGATTGTCAAATACTTGTGTGTCAGCCAAATAATAATATTAATATACATAGATGATGTATAAATTTGTTTCAGAAGATTATCCTTATGACTGATTGTGTGGTACAGGGTTATATACAGTATTTAGATAATCACATTTGTAGTAGGAGTAAATATGAGGTAGAAGAGTACTTCTGAACTGTTTTGAACAAAGTACTGCTAAAGTTAGTTTAAAACAAGGTACAAAAAGGGATTTCCAAACACCTGGCATCCTCCACATAATTGGTCTCATTCGTGCTTGAATATGAATCGGCCATGAGTGAACGTCATGAAGGTAATGATTGAGTTTATCTAGCAGAGAACACAGAATTGATGAAGACCTTAGCTGTGATGAGCACTGACCGCTATCCCACATGTCCATATTGCACCAGAATGCGACATTGCATCACAGCAATGCACACTCACCACGCGAGGTCAATTGGATGAACGGTTCTCGACATAATAAAAATGCAAACAGACAAACACAGACAAACACAGAGATTGCTGCCTTTATTAGAGAGAAGAATATGTTCAGCCCCTCCCTCCAAGACTTTTGAATATTCTGTGTTAATTGCTACCGAAGCTTTGAACCAGACCTACTATAAAGAAACTACAGTTCCTTAACTGTTTGCCAAGATAGTATTTATAACCCATCAAATCACCTATAACATTTGACAGCAGAATTACTTATTATTATTATTATTATTATTATTATTATTTTTAAACTAGCGTCTGTAAACTCCTTACTGTAATAAAACCATTGTTGTTGGCACCTTTATGATAAACTGCTTGTTATTTTTCATCATTTAAGGTTTTGCGGACAAAATGTCTATAATATATAAAAATGTAAAGTTCAATGAAAATATATGTGGAATTAAAATTAAATAAATTAAAAATAAATAAATAAATTAGACTTTTTAGGCCCATGTTCCCTATCAAACAAAATGGATTTCAAGAGTATACAAACGGTCTGATGTAGCAAAGATTGACATCAGTTGTTTTTGTATTATCAGAGTACGTCATGATATCTTTTTAGACAAATGTAAAATTCAAATACAGCACTCCCTTGCCAGACAGAGATTGTAAATCAACCTCCTGCATGTTCACTTGCCATGAATGTCAGCCATAATCATCTGCAAGGGCATCTGATTTAGTGTCATCGCGTCTTATAGTGAGTTTGTGAGAAGAGCGAATATGAGAGGTATTCTAATACTGACTAAAAGTGCATCCAAACATTTTCATTCAATATTTATGGCACAAGGCAAAATAGTCAGTTGGTTAAGTGTCACACTGACACACACACATAAGCACACCTGGACAGCTCATTTGCATGGCTCATGTCTGAACTAATAACCTAACACTAAAATGACTAGACAGCCCTGACACTTAAAGGAGCACATTGTAATTATTAGTGATGCTTGCTAAGCTGCTAACCTAAACTGTATAGAATAGTCAGATGTCTAATAGTTCTGCTAAACTACACAGTCAGGTTTTTTTTTAATCTCTAAACCCACACTCTACCAAGAGTGCTCACCCGACTTACCTGATGTTTGTCCAGATCCATTATCTGCTCCATAGAAGCCTGTAGCTGCTGCTCGGGCCAGACAACTGGCTGCTGTCACACTCCACGCTGTTGTCCTGTCAGTACACATACACTTCAGATTTTCTCTAATGCACACTCAGCATTTCAACCCTGACAAACTCCTTTTTCTCTAGATTGAGAAAATGTAACTGTGTGCTTGGAAATGTCAGGCCTGGAAGAGCAACTGACGATTCATTGACTGAATTTTTAGTAATTCGAAACATTTAGGACTAATCCCAATTCTATTTCCTACCCCTCGCACCTTCCCTTTGCCCCTAGAAATGAAGTGGAAAGGGGAAGGGTTAAAAATTTCCCCCTAAGAAATGGGACACTACTACACTGTTATTACGTCATCATCCATTGTCACTAGCTCCTAACGTTACGTCAGAGGACATGTGCCGATGTAAGCACCGTCCACTTACATGTACACATATGGCCGTAAGCAAAACAGAACAATGCGTTACCACATGCAGTTGAGTCACCGGGTATATGACATAAAAATATATCTCCTAATATAGTGCAATCAGTGCCTGCCGCTAACAAACTTTAGCGATTTTTTTGCAAACGTTTCTTGAATAATTGTCATAAAATTCTTTATTAATGTCAAAAATGACTTACATTTATGGGTCTGTATGCTCGAGTGAGCAGCCATGTTGGAAATTTCTCTTAGCCCTTCGTTTGAAGTGAGGTCCCGAAAAATCTTCGTTTTGAGGGCTATCTAGCCCTTCCCCTTCACCCTACCCCTCCAACCAAAAGAGAATTGAGACACCCCTAACCCTACACGTGAACGCGGCAAACGAAGGGGTAGGGGTAGAATTGGGATTGGGCCTTAATACAGGGGTCATGTAATGAGAAATTGAAAGTATTGTTCTATTTAAAAATACGATTTAAATTATTTCCTATGACATGTACGCTTCATTAAATGTTTTGCATTTCTACAAGCTTTGGTATTATACAATTCTACATATAACATTATTTCAGATGCTTCTTGTACTATCTTCTAAACATGCATTTTATATTATATGAAACATCAATATGGACATTTACGGAATTTAACATGAATATGAACGTATTTTCTAGTGCTGTCAAACAAATAATCGCGATTAATCACATTAATATATGTTTATGTCTACATAATAGATATACAGTACACACACATATATTCTGTAAAGAAAAACCTTGATTTTGGATGCGATTAGTTTGCGATGAATTATCTTCTAAAGAAAGAAAACTTTCCTCAAAGAATAACCTGTCGAAATATAAAAGAAAAACAAGCAGGAGAGTCTGTAATAACTGAATCCTTTTCTGAAGCATTATTAAGTCCATCATGCAGCTAGGATCTTTAGAGGTCATTTCATATCTTATATCTAGAAATTACACGCAACATCATTGCTTATACTGCATATGTGTTTAGAAACTGAAAAGTGAAAGAGATAAATAAAGCACTGTATTGTTATTCTAATTTAGCACTGCAGTTTTACACAGTATTACAATTACAAAGTTTTCTTTTTTTCTTTTTTTGGTATTATATGTAACTTTGACTACAGCATATTCATAATATAGCGATGTCCCATTTATTGCTGCTTATTTTTATTTGAGTGATATAAATTTTATTAAAACACTTACTGTAATTCATAAATGCCATCTTTGCACAGGAAGGCACAGTATAATTCCAAGCCAATATCATAACAACCTGGTTTGTTAAGAGATGTAGTATTGTGTTTAAATCTCTGAATGATCATTTAAAACATGTTCTTTTAGCTTCCCGACCAGAAAACCGCAATACCGTTATAGCTCACAGCAGAATAAAGTTAATACTGTGTAAACGGGTAAAACCTGTCTTCATGCGGTAATTGAACTCATTTTACCGTATCGTCTGATGTGCCTTGCCAATTTAGTCCTGAGATTTCGTTTTGCACGTTAATTCGTTCAGTCATTAATGTAGAAAATGAGTTTGTTTGGTTAATAAATGCAAAAACCTCATTTCCGTGCGAACGGCCCTGATCATTTCAAAAGTACCTCGACAGGTCATGCCTCAGTAATGCTAAATTAAATAACGAGATCGGATGATTGTGGGATGAGCTGATATGTTGATAATTGGCTCAGATATTTTGCTAATATGCATGGTTTGCCATGCGGACTGTTAATATCATTTATATGTGTCTAAACTCTACGTTTTAATGTGTTTTTGTGTTTGAAAACAGGCAGAGTTGTAGTGGGAACTTTGTTTTTTACTAAGCACCACTGGCTATAGTGCTCAAGTTAATTGCTATTGATTTAGGCAATGTGAAGGTCATCTATGCCGGCCTGGGGGCCTCAGAGAGCCAAAGTGGACCCTACAGCCATGGCCCTTAAATCACCTGAGAGTGCACTGAATGCTAGGGCTATGGTCCCTTAACAGCACTCAAAAATAATCACAACTGAGTTTACTCACATTCTGGGGATTTTTTTCTATCTTTGTCAATACTGTATTTTTCCCAGGCTTGACCGTAGAGAAGCCCATGTGGCACAGAGGCCTGGGTGATTAGTGTAAAACTTTACAACACAAACTGCAGGTCCCCTTTGTGGCTTTCCTGTTTGAGCACAAACTGTTTTACCGCCAAAGGCTTTTAGCATATATTGATTTGATACTGTAGTGTCTCTGATTAAGCCACAAAGAGCACATAGAGATGACATCCGTGAGGGTTTATCTTACAATTACTCTTTCCAGCCTAATCTGGGTAATTATGTCAGTGATTTTACTCTTTCCTCAGGTTGTCTTTTCTTTTGATTGCCTTCGTTTCTCTCTCTGTCTCTCTGTTTCATTCTCTTTGGGGAGATGATGAGGGGGAGGAACCTTTGTAAAATGCACAATGATTGGAGTATAGCATTTCATGGCAAAATTCACAAGGACAAAAAACACACAGAATTGAAAAAGATCTAGATCCGTGCAATTTATTCTTGCAGCTACAAATGTGTTTATCCTCAAACATAAATACGGTCACATATATGTTTCATTTTGACTGCTTGCAGACAAAAAAAATGTTCTATGTGGCATTGAGATTACGTTAGTCTTAGCCTGTTTTTTTTTTTTTTTAATCTCAGAATGACTGTTCGATAATATGCCTTTTAAGGATCAAGTACTCTTTTATATATATTTTTTGTGTTAGTGTGTGTGTGTGTGTCAACTTATTTAATTTTATTTAAACATAAACATTCAAAAAGTTTTATATTAAATCAGTTATATAAATAAATACTTTAAAAAGTATAGATTGTTTATTAAATTATTGGTGATTTAAAGATTACATATATATATATATATATTTAAATATATCATCATATATCATATATCATTTACTTATTTATATTTTGATCTCTGCAGTCATTTTACCGTACCCATAATAAATGCACAGATACGAGTCCACACTCAGATACAGTATATGTACACATCCACATGTTCAGACATCTTGGACTGTGGATTCAGGGCATGGATCGACACTCATGTCAGATCTTAGGCGTAAACACGTCAGTATACGATTTCACAGCAGTCGATCAAAACGTGACACCCCCGTGGTCCCGAGGCCTTGTTATCTTCCCTCGTCCCTTCCTCTCCATCCCCAGCAATCTGCCTGATTTCACAGCTTCAGGAAATCAGCTCATATTCTGCAGATTTTCCCTCCCTATCATTCACCTCTCTTTGAAAAGTCCCTAATCACGCTGAATAGCCAATCAGTGAAGCACTAACAACAGCATTCATTTGGCCACGGTACACAAGCTCATCCAGACGGAAGTGAAAGGAACTTTGTGTCTGCCGTTGTGTAGCTCTTTTAGAACCGGGCAAAAATGATGTGTTCCTTTACGAGATGCATCAGTGTGTTGACATATCAGACCCCATCAATAGAAAGTGTTTAACATGAGGGTACAAAACATGCCATTCCATCAGGAAAGGGGAGAGGTGGTCTCCGCCACTGCCTGAGGAAATGGCAGATAGCTTTGCTTTGCTTGACAGTTGTGGATATTGGATATTTCGAGAGTTTCCACATTCTCTCTCGCACTCTATTTTCCCTTTCTCACTTTATTCTTGCATTCAGTCCTTGTTAGAATATATTTGATATTTTATGGTGTTTGAGCCATATTCATAGCTTTTTTATTGTTACTGTTAAGTCTGCTTATAATGTCAGTGAAGGGCAGTTTTAAAAATCAGGGCAGCATAATTATGATTATTTGAAGAACTTTTTTTTTTGCATCTTTTACAGAAAAGACAATCCCATAATGCATTGCAACAGCTGATCCAATATGATCGATGAATCTCTTTAATCATAGTGGTAAAACTATTGATTAAGCTCATTAGGTCCTGAAGTGTTTTTTGCAATGGACAACTTTTTATAATCCTGGATTTTTAATATGATGATTTAAATCAAGGGTTCAGGAGCCGTTTCAGGTTTTAAAAGCATGTTGATGAATTATTCAGTAGATTTCAATGAACTGCTCTGGTAGTGATCAGGATTAAGACTCATTTCTAAGAGTTCAGAACTAATCAAAACGGTGAGGTGGAATGAATTAATTAGAATCACTAAACATCCTAAAATAATGTCTGTCATGAGCCTACTCTGGCCAATTTCACTTTAATAAAGAGCATCGGATAGGTTGGCTACGGAATATTGTACCTTTTATCATTTTAGGCTGAAAATGAACATGTGTCTGCTAATGCATTAGCCCTGAAGATACTTGCTGTACAAACAGACATTGGGTTTTTAAATACATAAACACTCATCAGAGTAGAAACTAAAAAACTAAATTGAATTCATTTATTAACTTTATCTCAGTCTGCCATCCTGTATAATACTAATGTGATGAGAAATTCTGGAGCTCTGAGCTAACCGCAGTGCTCTTAGCAAGATAATACTTTTATTTTTGAGTCTGTGATTTAGGACAATAGATGAGCACAGAAGAATGTGAAAGCAACTTAAGATTTTTCATTTGTGGCAGAAACATTACTTTCTTTCACTATTCAGAGAAAACAGAAACATGTTTTTTTCCAAAGTCCTTTTTTTGTTTTCCGTTTGTCAGAGCACTTATCTGTCATGCACACTTGAATAATTATTGAAATGAGCAGACTGTAACTGAATATCTGCTTTTTTAATTTACTACAAAGAGCGACAGCTGAAGGGATACACACACACACATTCCAGAGAAGTTGGGGCCTTTTGTAAGTACAAAGTACAAAGATATCCGAAGTTTTCACTGACCAATGTAAATGTGTTTTGTAAATATTAAGAAATGTAGCTGTTGATAGCTGCAACACACTTCAAAAAGTTGGGAAAAAGACATGTTTAACACTGTGTTACATCAACATTCCTTTTACAGTGTACAGTGTTTCATTGTTGGGGAATTGTTTATTTGAAACACAAATAACAATCATGTTTTTTCTTATTATGCTGTCATGTTTTTATTGTGTTAGTTAACTAGTATTTTTTGGTAATTTTATACCTGGTCAAATTAACCCAACTGCAGTTTCAAGAGTTCACGCTTTCCTTGTAATTAATAATAAGCAAATTTGACATGCTGTCTGGGGAGCGAGCCAGGAGAACAGCTAGCTCTGAACTCTAATGGATAGAGCCCTAGCATGGGCAAGAGTTCGGTGTTCGGCTCGTTCACCGTCTGTCCCCCCGGAAAGGCGTGAATTTAAATGGAAACGGTGGAGAAGGGGAGGAGGAGGGATGCACAAAAGCGAGATGTGGGGAAATGAAAGCTTTGAAAGGGGAGACGATTTGATTGGGCGCGAATAAACGAGGGATGATTAGGAATACAGGCTGCCAGCCGTGTTTGGTTACTCGTTCAGTGATTCTCTCGTAACAAAGTTATTTGCAAAACTTTTACTTGGTTTGAGATTAACTTTTTTTTTTTAAAGGTACTTTTAGATAATTTTTTAATATCTCACAATTAAAATAGTAATCTGTTTTTTCCCCCGCTTTTATAGTTTCACAAATTTTCCTTACAAGCAAGAAGCAAACGTTGGTTGTTCACTGTACACGTTGGGCATAAATTCTTGTATTTCTTTTTCAGAAAATGCTGCATCGTGAAGACTTTATGCTGATGATGTCACATAGACAGACTTTTGATTATGTATAAGCTTTCAGTTCACTGAATAGTACTGAGCATTTAAATAGTGCTTGATCACACTGAAAATTCAAGTTGACACCAAGTAAATTAGTCATCATTGAGCATTCACATCCCATAGTATCTCATTTTACATCAATGTGGCTTTTTTCTCTCCCTCCTTTCCATGCATGGAGGCTCACAGGAGCCGAGGTCTCTGTCTGCCCGTCCGTCACAGCTGGTTAGAGGAGCAAAAGGTGACGGCCAACGATTATCCACCTAACATGCTCTTAGTAGTCACTCACAGACCTGCTGAATTTTTCAGATCACAGGTGTTGGCTGCCTCAAAACCCTTTATGAATTATTATTGATGACCTTCATTGGTAAAACTGTTAAATCGTTGTTTCTGTAGTCATCTATGACAGTCACTACCCTACCTGCTTTATTCCTTCAGAAAAATATAAATGAGCCATGAAAGGACTAGGAAGGAGAGCACAGTAGGGAAGCATAGAGACAGAGTGAGCAAGTGGAAGACAAGAAATATGGGAACTAGCAAAGTGGTTAGCATATGTGCCCATAATATACAGCTATGATGGCCGTGCAAGTCATTCTACGATAAATGCAACCTATGAAATCAACCCCCCCCAGCTCTCCTTTTTTGTGCATGTATTAAAATAGTTTCCGTTCACTCACTTTTTGATTGCAGACTTTGAGTTTGTAACATTAAAATCTCTCTCAGGGGTTTCCCTAAGAGAAAAGTATGTGGTACGTAAGTCTCCATTAGCTTCCATTTAATTGGAGGGGAATGATAGATATTAAAGAGATCTGTTTTATTTGGGCCTCTCCTTGCTATTCTCTGCTGTCTACAATAAAATAAGAAACCCAAGAAGAGAGGGATTCATGGAGGGCTTGTGGGTTTGCTGTAAGCGGTGCGGCTCTGCGGTTGAAAACAGTTTATTTTCAGTGGCAGGAGAGTTATTGAACTGTTTCTAATCCAGCTCTGAAGCTAAATGAGTGCCGACGAGAGCGGTCCGCAAGCTGCTTGCACAATCGCGGCTGAAACAGAACAGAGTAAATCCTTTTGTGTCTATGCTGGGAGGAGCGGAGAAGCAGCACGTGGAGGAGGATGTACTGTATTTGGTCCACCTCTTTCTCTTTTTTAAGGGGCGGCTCTAAATTATTCAAATTGTTGCTGCAGTATAGCTATGATCTGCTATTTATGGCAACTGCGGGTGTCAGAAACCCCCCTTCAGGGGTATAAACCAACCCTGTGCCCACACCAGCCATCTTTTAGAACGGACCAGAGCGTGAGAATGGATTTAGACTTTGAAGTGGTTTTGAAGGATGCGTGATAAACTTGCACACAAGCAGCATGGGTTTTTAAAATTGTTCATTGTGCACCATGTTCATGCATAAGTGCTATTAATTATCTGTATTTAGCATTAATTCTTGTGCAACCATTTAAAAATCCACTGCAATATATTGCTTTTCCATGTATTGTCATCATAATGCATTTGCTGCCATCTAGTGGCGCGGGAACGTAATATTAACGTCTCTGTGATTGCCAACCAAGGGAGATAGAGGACATTTTAAGGACAGATGCTATTTTCTGGATATTTGTCCTGTTTGGGGCTGTGTATAATCATGTGCTTCATTTCTAATATGAATTATATATTAAAGGTTAAGCGTTACACAGTATCTCCCAATTTAGGATAATAGATTCATCTTGTTATTCAGACTTCAAAATATATTTCCAAACTCCTCTATATGACATTTCAGGCTAAAATAACACTGCTTCCAATAAAGTCTGTAGGCTTTACTGTAGGCATGATGCACTTTTAGATTTATGAGGGTTTATGATTGTCGAGCAGTTGTGATGTGAAAAACCTTCATTTTGTTTTTATACGACAACATAATGCTCATTCAGAGTGACTATGTTTCATGTATACTGTGTGATTATGACAGTGACCCAAAATCATGCTCTGTTAGAGACTGCAATTAGCATCATCTGGGTATTTGCAAAATACAAAATAGAACGCACACCTGTGACGCATTATTTAACATTGCGTATGCGAACGCCTGTGTGGGTGTGACCACCTGCAAGTCTGTTTAATTAGAAACATGCGCTGAACAATTTCCTGAATGATTTGGCTTTAGTTAAATGTTTTAGTTACTGTACGTGTCATGATTTCGTCCATAGAATGTTTCCCGTAGAAAAAACATTTCTCCGTGATTCCTAAAATATATTTTTCCGTTACCAAACCAGGTTTATTTTACCACTACTGTATATTATTCTGAATAATAGTTAGCATTTATTAAAATAATAATCAGCCCAAAATGAAACTTTGCTTAAAATATACTTATACCCGCAAGGCCATCCAAGATGTAGATGAGTTTGTTTCCTCCTCATAACAGATTTGGAGAAATTTAGCATTACCTCACTCGCTCACCAGTGGTTCCTGTGCAGTGAATGGGTGCCATCAGAATGAGAGTCCAAACAGCTGATAAAAACATCACAATTCACAATTAATCCTCACCACTCAGTCCATCAATGATTATTCGCTTATTGTTGCTTCTGGCTACAATCCATAATCCAAAATAGCTCTTTCTCCAGTAAAAAAAAATCCATTCCCTCATACATTAAAACCCACTGGCATATTTGTTTAGAAATATTTTTGGCGTATAAACTGCATATTTCTCCCCTGATTCAGACCTTTTTTTTCTCAAGAGATCCCAATATTGTGGGTAGAGGACTTTATCTTAGTGTTTCTTACAAACATAGTAGTTTACAAATATTACTTGTGTATTATTGTGGTTTTATCAGCAGTTTGAATGCTCATTTTGATGGCACCCATTCACTGCAAATGATTTATTGGTGAGCTGATGTAATGCTAAATTTCTCAAAATCCAATGAAGAAACAAACTCATCTGCATCTTGGATGACCTGAAGGTGAGTACATTCACTCCAATCATACAATAAATCTCTCATTCTCACAGTGGTTGATAAAATGTCATCAGGTATTTGTCTTAAAACTTAACTGGGCAGTTGCACGCTTCACTGCAACAGCAGACCTATCAAAAATCTCTCATCTTAATTTCCAGCATGTGGCACCACTGGAGCTGATGAAGGTTAAGAGTCTAACTGGATAGCTAAAGACAGTGGCAACAGCTGCTCTTTTTTGAGGCACTGCTTACCAAATGGTCTCTGCACGTCTCTGTCTCACAGGAGAGACCGAAGGTGGAATTGCTGTCTGCATTAATGTCCTTGTCATCTTCAGTTTAGAGTTTGTCGTCCGCCGGTGAGCAGCAGGAAGACTGACAATTTAATGAACATTGATTGCCTTTTATGCCTGATGTTTCTCTCATTATGTCATTGAGACAGAGCTCGGTACAGGTCAGTCTGATCCCTCTGTGCCGCACAGATGATGATGATAGATCATATCACAGATACACCTTAATTAAGCAGCCTGCGCTCACTCAATATTAGAAGCTAAATCAATACATTTGTATTCCAGAGCTCTAGCCCATCCGGGTTAATCGAAATGTTATGACACGAATGTGCCTCAAGCAAGGCCTGTAACATGATGAAAATAAATAAATAGATACAAATGCATTCACAAAAGGTCCATTATTTTTTTTAATAAAGAAATGTACCAATCACAAATATTTCAGTAAAAAAAAAAAATCAAAGCTGATATAAATAGAAAATAAATAAAAAATAATATTTCAAAAAATATAGGTGCAATAAAATACTAGTTCTTTCTACTTCAAAATTTCTTTTGACGCATATTACTATACATTTCTTTATACATTTTTAGTAATTATATGTCAAATGTATTAGCAATTTCTGATTGAAAATGGTTTCAAAGTAAACCCTACACCTTTATGTATGTATGTTTTTGCAAGAGTCCTTTTGGACCTTATTCATAATTTTTTAGTCACATGACCGGTTCGAAGACCTGGAGGGCAAAACATCCATAGAACTGCATTTATTTTTCATATATTTAGGTCACTCCTCAAAACAGTAAAACAAAGGTATGTGAACAACATTTTAGTTTGGGCCATTTGCAATCCACATTAAGCACCCGCGGCAATATTTCAAACATTAAACAGTGCGACAAAACCTTGTCGAAATACTTAAAGTGCCTTAACATATTTAAAACATTAATATTAAAATATCAAATTATGTAATCTCTGTTTATTAATGATGCGTAGTTTACATAGGAAAGCAGATGATGCTTAAACGAAATCTGCTTAATGGTTCAGTGTTTTCCTTAGAATAGTTCTCTATGGGAAACCATTAACGTGAAACTTTGCGTTTATATTCTGGCTTCAGCTGCGTGCCTTTACAAAATATACATAAACAACCGTGTTTATGTAATTTTACCATTTAAAATCTGCATTTTACTACATTACTATTTAAAATAAACTGTGTGAAAATGGAGCAAATCTTTGTTTTTCCCGCCAGGGGGGCATATACTGCATATTTTACCTTGGCATATTTCCTTGGTTCACTTGCAATAAATAGTCCCACAGTGTAAGTGTTTAAAACAGCATCCATAATAATCATAAAATAATTACAAAAATGTATGGCATTTGACACTGCAGGACACTGCTTGAAATGTGACTTGCATATCCACTTGAATGTGCATGAATGCTCAAATGCATAAATGCATGCAAAATCTGTTTGTGAAAGATAATACATACTGCATCCAAAAGTTCAAATGCAGCAAAGAGAGGAATGTAAAAAAAAAAAAAACAACAACCCTGATTAAACATTCCATCTATTCAGTCGTCAATTAGTCAGATGGAATGTCAGTTAAAGCCCTTTATTTATTGGATTAGCCTTTCCCACGAGTAATGCTTTTTGCAGCTCATTTGACTTTCATGAACCCTGTTTCACTCGGGCATGTGATTGAATAAGTTCTGTGTTCATTATTTACACAGGAAAACAAAAGCAGGGCTTAATTAATATACAGAAATGTCAGATGTGCACCGCATTTTTATACAGCCACATGATCTGCATGAATTATCCCAGCCTACAAATCTAAAAGAGAGATTTTACAGGTAAATACGGTGAATGAGTGCCCACACGTGTCTCGAGATGGATTTATGAGATGCTTTGAGAGGAAACAGCAGTGTATCAAATCTCATAAGTCAGTCTCTCAAGATGGCTGCCGGATGCTGTTGTGTAACATCGGCCCCTTATTGAGAAACACTGCCACCCTGTGAAGATCTCTAGTGCCTTATTCCCCTGTCACTCTCGTCACATCCTCCACGGCATGTTTCTGTCCACTCGCATCAGCCCGCTGCTCAATAACGTTGATACAAAATCATTTTGATTTGCTTTCGCTCAGAGTTAATCGTCAGATACTGTCTAGAGGTTAGTCCCACTTATCTGTTCCTCTTCTCGCTGTCTTCACTGATGGCAGCTCGACCTCGATTTCTCTCTCCCACTCTCTACTTAGTATGCCGGGTGTAAAATTAAAATTGGCGGGGGCCCCAGGGAGGATTGAAAAGCAACTAATCGCACATAATAACATATTGATCACTGTGTAATTGTAGAGTTTGTCAGCGGTTTCTATGCGTCAATATTTAGGATGCATGTGTTCTGGATGGAGTTTTCACAGTTCAGGATTAAATGAGCTTCTGTTGTTGATCTTCTCTTGAAATGTGAGATCATTGAATTGAAAGTCTACTATTTGTATTTTTAAGGAGGTTATCTAAGATAGAATTTTTGTGAGCAAATGAGGTTTTAACATTGTGAGGAACATTTCAAATTCAATCAATATAATGCATTCAATCAAAGAATACCAGATGCACCATGGTTTTGGCTGCAGAGGGAAATTTATCTATTGTTTAGATTAGTTATAAGAATATACTTGTTCAATAAAATTGTTGTACATTTAAAAAAAATCGGAACAGTACTCTATTTGATGGGGAATTATATAAACAGAAGCTTTTAATGCCCCTCTTTTTAAAGTGTTTTTGTCTCACAACCTTTTTTTTTTTCAGTGACAGTTCAGCTTGCCCAGTTTTCACTTTAGACCCTTTTCTGAGAAATCTAATTCTGTATGTATATGAATGACTGCATTTTCATTTTATTTAGTTGTTTTATTTTTACAAAAAATGTTTAAAATTTTTGAAAGAAGTATTTTAAACATGCATATATTTAATCAGAAATACAATAAAAACGAATAATGTATATTGTAAATATTAGTATTATGTTATTAGAATTATTTAGTGCTGTTGAACATGCAAACTAAACGCTTTTGTCTACACAATATGTTTATTGTGTATATTATATATATATATATATATATATATATATATATATATACACACACACACACACACATAGTAACACATGCAGGTATATATGCAGGTTTCTATATTACATATATTTATATATGTTTGTGTATTTATATATATTTAATAAATATATACAGTACACATACATACATTATATAGACAAAAAGTTTTGTTTTAAATATCTCTTTCATTTTTTATATGTTAAATATGTCATTTATTATTGTGATGGGATTCTCAGTGTCACATGATCCTCCTAATACTGTATGTTAATTTGGTGATCAAAAACATATCTTAATATTATCAGTGTTGAAACTGATAAATATTCCTGTTATAGCATCAGACTTTTTTTTCAGGATTCTTTGAGTTAAACTGCGTTTATTGGAAAGGGAACTCTTTTCTAACATTATGAAAAGTCTTTACAGTCTTTACTTTTTATCAGTTTAATGCGCCCTTGCTCAAAAGCATGAATTTCTATTAGGAAGAAATATCTGAATGGTGGCATTGTATTATTTTTTATCTTTCTGAAGCAAACTTATTTTGACCTTCACTGAATATTGTAACAAAAGATAATAGTCTTGTTGTGCTGCAGACGTTTTTTTTTTTTTTTTAATGTTTATCTTGAAGTGAGATTTTTGTGGCCTCATTAATTTCTTCTATAAAAGCCCGGCCAGAAAAACGCAGCCTATAGCTGTGATTTATGTCTTTCTTTCTTCTGCACGTCTACATGCTGTAGAGTCAAAGCAGACATTTTATGCCCGGCTGGCTTTTCTAATACTTTCATATGGAGTGTTTTCCAGCCAGCAGTGTGTTGAATAACAGTCAGAGGCTGAGGCTGGGGAGAAAGGGCATCGCCGCATCCATCAGTCCCGTCCTAGCAGTGTGCCTGACTGACCGTCTGTGTGGCAGCTTGCTGAAAAGTGCAGATGTCTTCAACATCTCCCATGGCAGGAGAGATCTATTCATTTACCTGTTGAGCCAGTTAATAGAAACTTGTGGGAGGCTCATGCAGATTGTGTTAACTCAGTCTGATTTGTTTTAGTCATGCATTTCCTCAAGAAAATTATTTCAAGTTTTGCAAGCCATCACCTTGAACATGCAGAGCGTTGGTTTTTGTTGCTTTTAAATGTTTTAGGTTTTTTTATTACAGTCATAACTTATCTAAATCTTGTGTTCTTTCGTTCACAGAGGCATCCATCTTGAGCTATGACGGCAGCATGTACATGAAAGTGGTGATGCCTAACGTGATGCACACTGAAGCGGAGGATGTTTCCCTTCGCTTCATGTCTCAGCGGGCGTACGGCCTGCTCATGGCCACCACCTCACGTGACTCCGCCGATACTCTTCGGCTAGAGCTGGATGGCAGTCGCGTCAAACTCACGGTCAACTTAGGTATTGTATAAAACCCCCTCCTTCGGGATGCAGTGCTTCTTTTCTCTCTCTTCCTATCTGTCCATCATTCCAGCCCCACCCTCTCCTGCCTCCATCATCATTACATTCATTTATAAGATATATTAAGATGTTGTTTTATTGTTTTTCTTTATTTGCATGGTTCACCAGACATTTAATTGAGTTCGGTTTGAATTGATTGATTTCTTAATAAAGTAATTGATGGTGAATTCTAATTTTGGCTACTAATTGATGTTAGGGATGGGTGGTATGATATCATATCACTGTACAAGTATATAATATTTTATATCACAATATAGTTATACACTGTATGTAGAAAGTACAAAATGATACCCTATACTTTTATTCTGAACTTCATGGATGCAAATCAAAGTTTGTTTATAAAAACCGAAGGAGTTTGAGGAGCATTAGCTGCATAATATCATTCAGTTAAAATATTGTATTATTATAAAACATTCTAATATTGAAATATTGTAATGAAATCTAATTGAATTACAATTTATATAAACACATAATTTCAATTCAAAATTCTGATTAAAGGGGTCATATGGCACGATTTCATGTTTTCCTTTGTCTTTGGAGTTTAACAAGCTGTTCCTGCATAGAAAACACCCGTAAAGTGCCAAATATTAAAGTCTCAATACCACATAGAAATTATTTCTAAAAGTTTCAACCACACATTCCTAAAAATGCCTAATTTAAACACCCCCACATGTCTAAGTCACTGTGTGGGAAAACTTGCAAAACATTGCCCAAATGTATACCGAAAGAACTTAACTTTAACTTTAACTGTAACTTTAAATACTCGCTTTATTGTTGCCACCGCCGCCATGTCGCAAAGACACTTTGTTTTTCCAAATACAGTATGGTTAGGGGCGTGGCATTTATATCACATGCTTGAGGTATTCGGCCAATCACAAAACACTGGATAGCAGGCCAATCAGATAGTTGAGCTTTGTCGTTTTTAGCATTGTCGTATGACCCCTTTGAATAAGCTCACATTATAATTGCACATCATTTGAATTCTTTGATTTAGCTGTAAGCAATTAATCTGTATATTTATATTATTTTACATCTTTTGGGCCATGCTACTACAAAGTACTACAAATTTACCCATTTCTCTCAACTGTAAATAACATAAAACAATCTTACCCACTTATTTCATAGCGCATGTGTCTATTGCGCTGTAATGTTACTGCAAAAATTTCTAAACTTCTGTCGCATACTATATAGTACCACCATACTGCCCAGGCCTAACGGACACAATGTTTGGTGCCATTTTTAAGTATATTCACCATGATCATTGTCATAGTGAAGATAAAAACTCCTTTGAGACAGTCACAGCACTGCATAACAGCATAGCATTTTTTTTATTTAATGTCGACATTAGAAATGATGATGATTCCTTTTTATGTTTACAATCCAAGTGTTGTGACTTTCTGATTGTCAACTTAACACTAATTCCTGTCATCTTTTCTACTTGACAATGTCTTCAGTAACTCTTTTCTGCAAACAAAATCATGTTCAGTTGGTTCCCATTCGTACCACATTTGTGCTTTGGTTGGTATTTCCTTTCTGTTACATCACTTCCTTTTAACCACCATCACCTCTCCCTCCCTGTCCAGTTCTCTGACACACATTCTCCATGCTTTGTCAAAAGATGGTATTCACCCCTTCAAAGGCCCTTAGCCTGCGGCCCGGTCGGCAAACAGCCCGAGAACAGAGCTCTCAGCTTCACCTGCAGCTGGTAGCACCTCTCAATCCTCGATCCGACACCAATACCTTTACATGAGAGATGAGAGATCCCAACTGGTCATTAATTCACAGTGTCATCATTAAAGGAAGTGACACAACTCACACCTCACTGCAGGAAACAGCCTGAGGTTTGACAGTAAGACTGATCGTCTGTGACAGTTCAACCATAGTAGAGACAAACATAGCCCACACACTGTAAGCATACTGAAAGAGACAAGAATGTCTTATGACTGCATACACCGAGAAATCATCTGGAATGATTTGACAGCCTGTCAACCACAAAACACAATCAAATACATACAGTATGTATATAGCTTATACAGTATGTATATAGCTGCCAAAATACAAGGTTATTTTACTTTTAGGACAATGCACAGACCTCTACAATTATACGTTTACAAACAATTATTAATATGTTAGAGAATGTAGTATGTTAAGGGCTCATTTGAGAGATCAGATCTCAGGAAGATCTAGCTGGAGGTACAGAGGCCACTGCATGGTGCTGGTGCTTATTGGATCGAGGCTGTTTGCTCCCACTTTTCTGTTGCGGTTGACGACACATGGTAAATCCAGCCACACAGAGCCCAACCCAGAGCATAATGCCATCAAAATGAGAAGGCGAGCTCGTAATCATTCAGTATTCAAGACAACGCCCTAACACCAACTTCTTGCTAAATGTATTTAAGCTATTAAAGCATATTTAGCTAATGAGCTGGTGTGATTTCTATGGGGCAGGACCTCAAATAGGTCTGAGAATTAAAAGTGTAGTTTTAATAAAATAAAATAACGCTCTGGGTTGAATAGTCTTTGTGGTTGGAGAGCTCCAAGTGGCCATTTTATAGTTCTATAAAATAAATACTTATTACAAGGCAATTTTACGTATTTAGTAGCAAAATAATCATTAAAAGTATTCTATTCATAGACATTATGTCTAAATCTTGAGAGTTGCAGCTAATCCAGTGACTTTTCATGAAATTGTAATGCTTTTATTAATAATAATAAATAATAATAATAAAAAATGGCCGCCTCTTTGCATGTGGACGTCCCCGGAAGGGTGGAATTATTGTTTTTGGATGTCTGCAGCTGTAACCTTGAAGGATGCAATTTCATCTGTCACTTATTTTCCCCCATCTAGACTGTATCAGGATAAACTGTAACTCCAGTAAGTTAACACTCAAGTTTCATTTTGCTCCTAATGATTCTCTTGTTGAAACGAATGTCTTGTACCTTTTCCTCCATTTAGTCAAGGAGAGTTTGCGTCTAGTGAAAGGGTCAGTTGATGCATCTCTCCAATCACGATTACAATGATTGTAACTGGTGGTGACTTAATAATCATGGCTTGCTTTTGATAGCCTGTAATTTAGCTGTCACGTCAATCTATTTCTTACCTACCCTATTAGGAATCTTTTATAGAAAGGTCTTAATTTGTACTTAAAAGTTGATGGTATCTTTTGAATTAGTTTGTTTTTATTGCCTTTAGTAAGGAATGATGTATTTAAGTTTATCTATTTTAAGTGGTGCATGCAATAATAAGAAATATTATTGTGCACGCATAGATACATGTTATGTTAAATGATTGAATTTAGAGAGAGGTTTGCTATCTTTTCATGTTGCAGTAACTACAGTTTGTAAAGCGTTTAAAGTCACATTATAAAGTCACCACATATCAGCCTTTTTTCCTACAAATAAATTGTAATACATTTGCATACAGAGAACGTAAAATCACTAATGTTACATTTTTATAATGCCATTTAATTTCTGCATATTCTTATGATATGATGCACAATGTCATGTTTCTGTTTGTTGGTTGATATGTTTGCTGAGTTGGTTGTATTTTAAGTCAAACTACAACAATTAATTTTAAACTCATTAATTTATTGCGCAATACATAATTTTTAAACAAAAATAATGCTAAAGATGCACATTCAGTTCTGTTGTTACCTGAAGTTCTTGGAATTTTCCTTCTAAGAAATACAAAAATGTCTTTGTTCAATATTATGCCGTTTTATTTAGTTACTTGACTTCTTTTTACAATTATACGATTACTAAAGAAAACATTTGTACAGTTTTGGCAAAAACACTGCTTTTACTCACAGATAGGTCTTGAATTCTCTCAATGACAACGTTTTGATATAAACTATAAAACTATCATATTTAAAAAATATTTTATATATGTTTTTTAAACACATAGCTATGAACTAACTAGTTTTCCCATTTTGGGAGGTAAGAAAGTGTAAATTCAGCTTTCTTATTTCGGCTATGAATTGTATGAGTGTTGACTAATGGCTTGCATGCCTTATGGACCATGATATAGGTTTGGGAGTGGTTTCATATGTTGTTTATAATGTTTATAAATTTCCAGTGCTCTGATAATAGAAAGGGTGCAGGCGGGATTCTGCGTGACTGTACTATACTCTTTATAATGACTCTACTGTAAGTTACTTTAGATAAATGATGAGTGTTGGTGATGTACTAGAGAGCCTGGCCCTGCTGGAAATGTAAGTAAACCAGTAACCCATAATTATTAGTCCATCAGTCATTCTGATCAAGTACCAACTAGCAAACACTCACATCACGCTAGATTAGTCTCATCCCTTTACCTGCACCAGTTCACACTTTCCATCACTCAGATTATTATAATGCCACCAATTATAACGATGTGCTTATCAGAGCTATTAGTTCTTTAGCTCCTGTTACGAGACCTGCATTTTTTAAAACCTCTAAGATTGTTATCTGGGTATAGCTGTGGAAACTGTGCAGAAAGAGAATGATACTAGTGGATTTGCGCATTAGTGTAACCCTGGTAAGCCAAGATGAGAGTTTTATGCTTTCAATATAAGATAATTGCTTGTATGGCATTTAGTAGTTGTTCTGCTTAGTTATTATGTTTCGGAATTTTGAAAAGGACAATGTTACCCTTTGAGAATCAAATCTAAGTTGCAATTATTCAGTAGGTTACAGTGCGCTAGGTATTGTTTTTGCATCGTGTAGGAATGATCTCATAGACATGATAAGTTGTCTGAACGATGGCAGATTGTGAGCATCATCGGTCAAAACACATTTATGTCAGTGCTGAAGAGGGTGGAAGGTAATATTCTTTCTCAGGAACTACCGATAACTGCATGCTGGTAGGTACATAAGACAATTTCCCAAGAGCCAAGATATTTTGAGGGATGTGGAGTGTGCTGTGCTCTGAATCCAAAACACCTCACTGCTCTCTGTGACTACTTAACTCCTCAAGTGTATTGCGTCATAAAGAATATATTGCTTTCTTGTAAATTAACTCCGATTCTGACTTTAAAGGTGAAGCATTTGATTTCTGTATTGCTTGTGTTACCAAACGAAATTGCAAAAAGATTGACTTTTCAAACAAGTTTTCCCCACATTATATTCCTTTCTGCCAAAGGAGCCCTGTCCCAAACTCATGTTATTGGTTGAGCCAGTGTTGCTTATAGTTACATATTCCCAACCAGGATAACAAATAACTTTGTCCTTGAGTGGTTCTTCAAGACCTTTTATGAGTAAAAGTCATTTTATAATCTCAGGATTATGTGATTCTTGTGAAAAACAGAAAGCAAAATTGGCTAACAATTTTGGATTTTTATTAAAGTTTATGTTTTTATGCAATATTCAAAAACATCTGCACCAAACCTCTGCTTTCTCTATTGTGTTAATCATCTCAACTGGAAAAAAAAAAGGATCAATTGAACCTGATTTGCCACATAGTTGGCAACCAATTTAAAGCAACAAAAATTTTTTACAGTTTTTCCACAATGAAAGCAAAGGTTTGGTCAGAGACAATTCAGGTTGGCATTAACGTTTCATGACCGTCATTCTCAGGCAAAGGACCAGAGACACTGTATGCTGGACAAAAACTCAATGATAATGAATGGCATACTGTGCGCGTGATCCGGAGGGGCAAAAGCTACAAGCTAATGGTTGACGATGACGTAGCAGAAGGTACTACCCTGAAAGACAACACAATTCTTGATGCATTATTTTATTTGAGAATCTAGATGATTCAAGTGTGTTATCAAAGCAATTTTGCAGTCGGAAACTGCAGAAATAAGTATGTAAAATAAAAGTAATTAGTTCTAGTTATTCAATAGATACAGATTGTGTGGTTTTGTTAAATTGTGGGAAACATCGTATACAATGTTTCTTCAGTTGTTCTCATTCCAACAATACTTTAGTGTTTCACAACAATAAAATGCATATTTTTGGTTCATGCTTATTGCTACGCTGAAATTATGTAGAACGCGCTCTGTGTACCCAGTATTTGGAGAGTCTGACTCAGGGTTTTGGTTTATGGTAGCATTTTTATGCCTGTACAGCAGTGTAATATTGTTTGAGGGTGTAGTATAGCAGCATCTTTTTTCTTGTTTTCCTTTCCAACCTGCTGTGGTTTGTAGGTCAGATGGTGGGCGATCACACCCGGTTAGAGTTTCACAACATTGAGACGGGCGTGATGACCGAGCGCCGTTTCGTCTCCATGATCCCCTCCAGTTTCATCGGTCACCTGCAGAGCCTCAAGTTCAATGGCATGCTCTACATCGACCTGTGCAAGAACGGTGATATCGACTACTGCGAGCTCAACGCTCGCTTTGGCATGCGCTCCATCATCGCAGACCCCGTGACGTTCAAGTCAAAGAGCAGTTACCTGAGTCTAGCGACCTTGCAGGCTTACACATCCATGCACCTTTTCTTCCAGTTCAAGACAACCTCTCCAGATGGATTCATCCTCTTCAACAGCGGGGATGGAAGCGATTTCATCGCTGTAGAGCTGGTGAAAGGGTAAGCCTTTTGGAGAATGGCCACTTTATTTCTTTATTTATCTTGCCGTTAAAAGTGTTTACAAGGTGCTTTAGGTAACACTTATGAGGAAGAAATAGATTAAACTGTGTCATCTGGCACCAGCATACAGTAATTGAGGCAAGTAAACCATCAGTCTATAAGCTGAAACATATATTTTCATTGCTTTGCTAAGAATGTTTCTTTCCTTGTTTTGTGTCATCTATACATAGACTGATAATTGGTTTGTCTAAAAGTTTTGACTGATATTTACAACGCGATAATCGGTTCTTTAATGTCGAAGCCAGAAAAATGACATACAATAACTAAGTAGGCTAAAACAGTATTCACAATTAAAGTAACTTATTTAAAAATACATACC
>JAUMHP010000072.1:5393585-5406782 GCA_032361065.1 Enteromius trimaculatus | reverse complement strand
ATACATCAAATATATATATATATATATATATATATATATATATATATATATTTGATATATTCAGGTACACATATTATTTATTTATTTAGTTTGAATAATACAAATAGATTAAATTCCATTAAAGAGCAAGATGTTCTCTTGGCGAACACAGCGAAACACTCATAAACAACATGAAAACATAGCAGGCAGCATCATCACAGCGGTGCGTCCTATTAGAATCAACAGTTGCTCATGACAGAATGATGTCTGTGGGCTCTGAATACACCCGGCATCTGGCACTCTCTCCAACCAGCCGCATGGATGTCATCCATTATTGAGATATTTCAAAAAAATCAATACGTTAAACCTCTAATTAGACCCAAATTAATAATGATCATTTAGTTTGTCAATTACAAACTGTGCGGAAGCCAAATGAAGCTCATAAATAGCATGCTAATGAGGCATCATGCAGTCAGGTGCCTCTTAGCATGTTTGAAGCTGATAATTGTATCAGACCCTCTGATTCTTCCGATATCAACAAGAGTGTGAGGAAGCCGTTTGCTTGTGTGTGTTCTCGGC
This sequence comes from Enteromius trimaculatus, assembly GCA_032361065.1. Taxonomy (NCBI): domain Eukaryota; kingdom Metazoa; phylum Chordata; class Actinopteri; order Cypriniformes; family Cyprinidae; genus Enteromius; species Enteromius trimaculatus. Next base: position 5,406,224 of record JAUMHP010000072.1, on the reverse strand, counting down.
AACGTATTAGCATTTTACAAGTTATTTTCTGTACGGGATGCTATATTTCACACCAGTTCATTCTCATTGCTCCGTGACAAAGGTTGGCATAATGCTATGATGAAATTACTTTTCGAATGCTTCCCGCTGTATCACCAAACCTCAATTCCTGGGTGATATGAGTGGAAAGCTGATGCATGATTATCAATTATCTACCTGTCCGGAGAAGTGAAAGTGATGTGCACATTTCCTATTTCATCTCATCAATCACTATCAAATACTGAACTTTTATCTGCTTCAACTATTGTGCCACTAAGTTAGAAAGTGCCTCTTAAAAACTTTTGGATATTACTTAAAGTTGTGCCTTGCATCCTTTGGGCTATTTTCTTAGTTTACTGATTGAACAAAGCATACACTTTCAACCAGTGATAGTTTATGACATGTCTGAAAGGGGGGGGAAATGGAAGAAAACAAAATGAAAAAGAGGCAGGGATGCATGAAGGAGAAACATGGCTGTCTTAGGCACCTACAGAGATGCTAAAAGAAAATGAAATTTGACATCATATTTTATATCATATACCAGTGCTTGCTGGTTAAGATTATCATATATTTCCAGTCAGCAAATAACAAATGTTAGCTATTAAATTAGCTTTATACAAGTAATTTGTATCAGACTTCCAAGACTTTTTAATATTTTTGAAAGATTATTATTAAGTTATGTTTATAAAGGCTGCATTTATTTGACAAAGCTGAATTATCTGCATCCTTTCTCCAGTCTTCAGTGTCACATGACCCTTCAGAAATCACACTAATATGCTAATGTGGTGCACAACAACAACAACAAAATGATGGAATATCTACTTTAAACATTGTTTTAAAAAACTTAAAATAAATTAATTCAATAAAAACTAGTATTTTCTGTTGTTTGTACACTGAAAAATTATTAATTGAATTTACAATTTTGAACTATATTTAAATACATTTTATTGAAAGTTAGTAAACTAAATTTGTCTATTCATTTCATGGATTAATTTTATTTCATCTTTTTTTTTTCAGTGTATATGCAGTTAGTAAATGTTATTAGTAGTTTATATACATTTTTTCCATTTTTTATTTACTTTAAAGATTTTCTACAATATATGTTTACATGAATTTAAATATAAAAAATGGCTAAAATATTTTAATAAAAGTAAATTTGAAGCATTAATGCAGAAAGTAAAGTCAATTACAGTACATCTGATATAGTAAGAAATGTAGAAATGAATTTTATTACTGTAATATTTAGTTGGAAGAAAATCAATGCATAAAATGTTAAAACAAAGTTTATATTTAATGGGTGTAATGATAAAAGAATGTCCCGTTGTTTTGTTTAGTTTTTCTGTGTTGAACAAAAGAACTCTACAAAAGTAGTAACTGTAGTTGGGCACGTGGGAATGTTGTTACAATCGTGTCTGTGAGTTGTGCATTTGTTTTTGTATGGAGTGCCGGTTAGTTGTAAGTTGTGTTAGATAGCAGATTAGGATAGCCTGTCAGAGCAGTGCTGTGCGTGACGGCAACTGTGCTGCTGTCAGGGGTGTCTGGGTGAGAGATTGCAGCGCGGCATAATTAGCAGACTAGCCTGCTGAGTGCTGGATGCTGCCGGGCTCTGTCCTCACTGTGGCTTGTCTCTAGTTTGACGAAAGTTTGAGCTCTCATCTCCCTCTCCTTCTCGAACGCTCCGGTTCGTATTCATGGAGGAGAGCAGATGGGTAGTACATGCTCTCACGCTGTCCAAACCCCCCAAAGATCGTAAAGATCTCAAAGCATGACGTGGCAGCTCTGTTCAAAAGCGGCGGTATAGAAAGGCACGGCAGTACTACAGGGAATTTCCTGGCTTTAAGCAACTGAACATCACAGAATCGACAAATCTGCGCTGGTTCAGTCTTCTCCCAGTGATAACCTCTATCAAGTGTTCATTTTGAGAACCGGTGTTTCATGATATTGATTCTTTGGACAGTTCTCATCTGGTTTTCATTTATGTGCGGTTTTCATCCAATTAGAGAAGCTGAACATTTTAAAGCATAGAAATGAAAGGGTTTGTGGGATCTTGGAAGTCAAGTAAAGGTGCAATGACACTCGCCATAATAAGATTTTCCACCGACTGGGATCGTCATTTCTTTCACACCAGGAAACTAAACACTTATTAGCATCTAACAGATCGGCAGCATAAAGAAATGTCCTGACTCACCTTGATTACGCTAAAGGTTTGGAAGGCAAAGTACCAGTTACCTATGATGCTTCTTGGTAGAGCATATTACAATACTTTGGTATTTTTCCTTATTATCTCATATACCAGTAAAAACATCCTCAAACAAAAAACTGCTTTTATCAGTTTGCTCTCCATTGAAAAATAAAGATGTTTAAGTCATGTACTCAGAAAGAAAGTGACTTTTTACATTAAATTAAAAAGCATGTACATTTATGATTATTTATATATATATATATATAAATTTATTTATTTTTAAACCGTCTAAACATATCAAATGTTTGGGATCAGTTTTCAAAGTAACCTAAAACTTCCACAAAAATATTAAGCAGCACAAAAGTTTTAATAATATATATATATTTTTTTCCTTTTTTTATGATATTCCGTGCTGAAATATTTGCGAATTATATTTCACTAATTTTTCAGCATGGAATAGAATAGAAAAAGCGGTGTTAGAAAAAAGGCAAGATCACTTTCTCCATCAGTTATATTATTCATTTATAATTATTAGTCATGCTATCAACATTAATATTATAGAACATAAATTTGTGTATTTTATGTCCCAGTATGTCTGGTTATGTAACAACATATGATATATTTTATTAATTTATTTATTTTTTAATCAAGATATGCTATCTTTGTAAGGACATTAAACATTGTACTGACCCCAAACTTTTGCTTGCAACATATACAGATTTTTTTTTTAATCTACTGTGTTTCCCACTTTACAGTTTGCAGAGTTTTTAAAATGTATATTTCCATACACAGGTTACATTAATACAAGAAACAAAACAATCTAAAAAACATTTGAGCCTATGCTACAAGTGACCCAAGTCAGGTCAGGCAGGGTTTGCTGAAGTCTCAGCCTGTCTGCATCCACGAAATGATTCTGATGATGTGTCAGACCTCAGTGATGCAATATCACGAAACAAGATTTTATTTACCTAAACATCTTCCTCGCGTAATCAGAAATATCAGTTTCATTTGCGACGTTTACCGACCGCAGCTATTTCCAGAGTGGGTTTCAGATTTCCTCGTTTTCAGCTTTCCAGGGCTGTCTGCCTTTTCGGGACGAGGAACTCACAGAGGGAAGGACACGGCTCTTCTCTCAGTCATACTGAATTCACTCTGCGTTCGATGAGGACGGTACCCTGAGGCAACAAAAAAACACCAAAGACCAGCCAGCTGAAGCAGGAACATGCATAGGAATACCAAGCAGTCATTACAGTCATCACAAACTTTACTTTATCTAGTTCCTAACGAAGCACTCTGGTGGTGCTGCTGTGAGACCTACTGAGACGTTTTTTTTTTCTAAACACTGGGAAACATGGGCAGAAAGCCAGGGTCCGGATGTGGCTAGTGGTGCTTTTTCTTTCTGATGCAATTCAACTATGCAACTATGATTTGTGTGTGTGTGTGTTGTGTGATGTGCAGGATGAGCACATAAGGACCCTGAGGCAGAGTGATGGGGAAACTGGGCTCTTCGAGGTGAGCTGGAAGGTTTCGACACGTTTAAAGGAAAGGGCTGATTTTTGGAGCGAATTGAGCAATAAATGGACAGGTTGCGTTTATCAATATTTTAACATGTACTTATGCCCCATTTAAATTTTCCAGAAGATGTAGTGTCATTCCAGATCATTTGAATTTAAAATGAAGAGACAAATAACTTCCACTAATATGTTTTTTTAGATAAATTTGCAATTTCATTTACATTTAGGCACCTTTGTGACTTTGTAAACTTGTCATGTGTTGATATGCATATTATAAACATATTTAATAAAAGTTGGTGTCAGAAAGATTTTAGATATTTAAAGAAAGTAATAATTTTATTCAACAAAGAAGGGTTTAAATTGGTCAAAAGTGGCAGTACAGAGACTAGAGTAAACTGAGAGACTAATGTTGTTACAAAAAATCATTTAAAAAATGCTTTTCTAATCATCAAAGAAACCTGAATGGTCTCCACCAAATTAGCTTAAGAATCATGTGACACTGAAGGCTAATGAAAAGGCTCCTAAAAAGCTAGCCTTGCTATCATAGGAATAAATTAGATTTTAAAATATAGTTAATGTTATTTTAAATTATAATAATATGAATGTTTTTGATTTTTTTTTTATTAATCAAATGCAGTTATACTATTTATTTGATATACGATTAGTCAACATTAATATTGTAGCACACAAATTTATGTCATGTATTTTATGTTTTGATATGCCAGGCTATGTAGCTTATTTTAAATAAGCAGCAGTCATTTCCTCTAATTAAAATCAAACTGAAGCCAGCATTTCTGTCCTACATCGGTTCTGGGCATATCATTCATAATAAGCTTTAAATTTGTGCGTATCTATCTGTCAATCTATCTATCTATTTCTATATGTTTAGTGTGTGTGTGTTGTAAAAGAAAGTGAGTGTGTACTGTAAAATGAGCACTTTATTTTAGCAGATCCTCCTATAATGATGTTTAAGCCAAGCTCATGATCCAGGTCTCCTAGTACAGCTCCAGGCAGCTTCGCAGATGCCACAGAGAGCTAAACACACTCATCTGTGCCCGATTGTGACTACTGATCCCAAAGCTGTCGACCAAGATGGTGCATGTCCTCCAGGTGGCTCCAGAGCAGGACTGCTATGGTGCTAACGCACATCTCATTTGGGTTTCTGGAGTTGCTGAGTAACTTTTACACATGCCATTATAAAAATCCTGCTTGTTTATGGCTGCATGTTTACCGAGAAAAAAGTTTTGTACACATCATTTAGAGAAGCACAGACAGCTTTAAACGTGACTTGAATTATTAATATGAGGCGATGATTGTACGGGCTCAGGATTGTTGAAGATGAATTTCTTTTTTTGCTCTCTCATTAGAAGCATGGAGGCCAGTCACCCGAGAGATGCCTCAGGCAAGGCAGAACTAGCTCTGAGGACCGAGTTTGGAGTTTAATGAAACGCAAAAGACACAGCAGATGAAGAAAAGCAGTCCTTTTGATAAATGAGTACCTTTTGCAGCACTGAGGGCTTTTGCCCTCGTCTATCGTTTTTCTGCACCCATCTGTGGAATGAATATGAACTGATTATAGTCACGGAGGATTTAAACTAAACGGTTCTTCATTTACAAAGCTGCAAATGTTAAGAGAGTCTTTCTCTAGAATAATATCAATGGAGAGCTGATTTGCTGTTGCGGTTTGTAATTCCAGTGCCGTTATTTACTGTGAATAGCAGCGGCGGTTAAAGATTCGAAACATTCTGAGAGCTTTCAAAATAATCCATTCTAGATGCAATGTTCTCAGATTTGATTGCTTATTAAAGGGACATATCATTGCTCTTTTGCGGTCGATACTCTACGTAGATTAACCTACCGTTTACGCTGCCAAAACAAGTTGTTCAGAAGTTATCGTGGTATTGATGTTAACTCAGTTTCGATCGGCTTTACATGATGTCAACACCGTATTGTTAGAGTTTCAGCAGACAAGAATGTCAAATGATTATGTAAAACTAAATTACAGATTCAAAATATAGCCCTTTGTGTATATTGTATTACATTTCGGAGACAGGAATGAAACCAACTAATTAGGTTGTTGTTATTTTATCACCTTAAACTCATTTTTTTATATGTGGTGATGTTAAAACATTTCTTTTTATTAAATTAAGAAAAAATAATTCTTGTAGTGACAAACATGCAATATTCTTTTGTTCAAGATTTATTAACACCTTGTTTTGATAGGCTCTTTGGACCTGAACACTTTGAACACCTAGTGCAAGTGTTGCCCGTGTATTATTTTTTTTAATGTGAAAAGATGCACATTTTCATCATTCAATTATCACATTTTCCTGTTTTCCTTTCCTCTTACGTAAGCCGGGATTCACTAAGCGAATCAGAGAACTGGAGCTCTATTTTAGGAGGCAGCAACAGATCCAGTCAGTCAGCCGTGCTTTCCGGACTGGTCTATTTTAGAGGGAAGGATATCCCAGAAAATCCAGTGGGGAGAGAGAGAACATTTTGTTCCAAAACATCATCCATCATTTTGATTGTCTTATATAGGTGGTGCATTTAGCGTATTATAGCAGCGTGTATTTCTGGGTTTTATGTTTTTTTATAAATAATGTAGTATAATGTAGCTTGAGATGATATTTACTTTACATTGTTCCCAATATATATTTTTTTATATTTATACTGTAACTTTACATTAAAAGGATATTTATTTATTAAGTTTAAGCAATGTTTATGCAAATGTACATTACACAGAGATAATGCAATAATCAGTTCAATAATATTAATAATTTAAAGTTTAAAGCTTAAAAAAAATTAAAATAAATAAATAAATGTTATTATAAATGTTAATATTTACATATCAATATTTATTGTTTATTGTTCATTGTTCATTTTTAATGTGAAAAATATCAGTGTTATTAGCATTATATTGCATTATATTATGAATAATTTAGCTTAAACAATTAATATTATATTTTGAATAATAATATTTAACTTTTTATTTGTATTTATTATTTTTATATTAATACCACTATTTCAATATTTCTATAATATTAATAATTGCACAATTGTTAGTTAGTTCTATTAATATGAATATGAATTTAAAAAATAAATATAAATATTTAAAAAATCACCTTTTGAGAACCGTTAGTCTCTTGGCAAACATATAATGATGGTCACATGCTTTAATGTACTTTGATTTTGATTACCTGCAAAAAAAAAAAAAACAATTATTTGGTTATCAAGTTTTGATTTGGAAGTGATGATGTCAGAGGGAGCGATTTGTTTACTTTGTAATTAGTCTGTCCATTCCTCCCTTCAAACTGATCTGAACACGAGAGGCATACGGGATCACTCTGACAGTCTAATCAGCCAATCACAGTGGCATATAGGCTCTGCTTCATCTCTCATGACTTTTCACTTCAGCAGCTTTACGAGAACAGACAATTTCATCTAATATTTCAGAACATTTCACATTTTATTTTCGCACTGTCAAATATATTGTTGCGAGCAAGCAATACCTTCTCTTCCCTCCTCCTCAGTGAAAGCTGTTAAAAAGTATTTTTTGTTTTTCTACCTTAATTCCCACAACTGTCTGTCATAGTTCCTTCACTCCCTGTATCTCTTAATTTGCTCTTCCTTCCATAACACGCACAAGTTCATTTCCATCTGAGACAGCCGCTATGTGTTTTCAGTAGGGATTTGTATCGGCATCCCCATTTTTCCACACTTCTACACCCAAACACACACACAAACGCGGACACAGAGCACACATCCTCTTCTCATCCCATTCTGTTTGCTTTGTTTCACCTGTGCCGATCTTTCTCTCTTGTGCTCTCTCTCTCTCTCTCTCTCTCCCTCCTCCCTCCAGCTTCGTCTCTCACTTGCGCGCTTTCGTTCGCTCTCTCTCCCTCCCTCTCACACTCATTGCTTAGCAGAGCTGCTGAAAGTGCGTCAAGCCTCTGTCCAAATACAGACAGGGCTGAGCAATACTAATCTCACGAGGAAGAAAATCAGAAGAGTGTGTGCGTGTGTGTCAGCGAGCGGTGTTTCAGCCCAAGCCTTTGTATTGCAACACCTTAGGAGCCCAGGAGCGGACAGTGTCGGGAAGAAAAAGAGGAATCTGTTTCATACTAGAGTTTATCCTTTTGAAAAAAGCAGGAAGAAAAAGTCTTTCTCTGCTACCTTTGTGCGGGATGGACAGTGAATGAGTGGCATGGTCGGGTCATGACCCTCTTTTCCGCCGGGTAATTTTCACCTCTTCTGGACTCTCGAGGGACTGATGCAGCTCTGAGAGCATCAGACCCCATCGCAGACGCTCTTTCCCATCCGTTGGCTCAGCAGCTGTAAACAGGCTCTCGTCCGAAGTGAGTGCATTTTTACAGGGGCCGGCTGCGGGTGCTGGACGAGGAGGTTGGGACTCCTAGCATGGGGTTTTCTGCATCATGAGAGAACTCTCTTCTCTCGGTTCTTCGCGCCTAGTGTCTAAGAGCGAGTCGGGTGTGCGTCATGCGTCCCAGCAGAGCGGCGCCGTTTCTTGGCGTTCAAGAGGGGCGGCTCGGATGGACCCCTTGGATGTGGTCTCTGACTTTGGGATGTATTGTGGGTTCGGTGTGGAGTTCCTCACCTGGCTCGGATAGTTCAGTGGCCGCCGCCGGACCCCCTGGGGCGGCAACCTCTTTCACCAATCCTGAACACCCGCTCCACAACGGGCGGCACCACGCTTCACCCATTTCCATATACCGCTCTCCAGCTTTCCTCAGAAGTGGCCACGGTGAGTCCCTTGTGGTGCTCCTAAAGAGTTCTAAATAAGAGACTTTTGTTTGTTCAGGAGCACCCCTCCCCCCCAACCTCAATAGTTAATTGCAATGGGGGAATAATCGGGATTTCGTTTATTAAGGGAAGATTGTGTCAGATGCTCTCAATAGTGGTTATCAGGATTTGTATCTCTGCTTGCAGTTTAATTAAAGCAGGGGAGATAGTGCATCAGTGGGGCTATAATAAGTCTGGCTTTAGATTGGGTTTTTGGAACAAGGGGATCTGATAAGCGTTGAGCTATTTTGTGGTTACGGAGAGCGGAGTTCTCTCTCCCAAGGCACACAGGCAATTACCCTATTAAAGTCTGAAGCGAGCAGCCGTAACTGTGCTGTGCTATGATTGCTCTTTTGCAGTGGTTCGGTGTCAACAAACCTTCCGCATGGTACCTAAGGTTGCTTAGAAATGCCTGAGCGATGGCTTTAGAGAAGTTGGCAGGTGTATTTTAAAGTGCGCAACTGGAAAACGACAGAGACGTTTGCTAGATGAAAGAACTTTGAGCAATAACCTGTAGATGAAGTGTCTTTGAAGTGATGCAGATCAAGACATAAAGGACTGACCTCTGTTTGCCTGCCATTTCCCTGTAATTATTTGAATAAGGCGGATATTGTGTGCTTTGTATTATTCAAATTTCTTGAAGGGTATATGCGTTTGGGGAAATGTACTTACAAAATTCTAAAGGACATTGAGGTAATGCAGCGATTAATTTCCAGCTTACCTTTGCGCTTTCAGTACACGGCAATTGGGAATAGCAGTCTTAAGTCAGCCTTGAAGCCGTTAGCTCGTTAGGAAGAAAAAAAAAATTTGATTGCAGTAATGCATTTATTTGGACTCGAGCAGAGCGTTTTTTCTCACCTCAGCGGCTTTGTACTTACAAATCACATTTATTCTGCTCTCGCGGTGCATTTTCCTTTACCCTTAGACTTTATTTTTAGACGGATTTCTCTTGTAAGCCGTGCGTGGGTGTAAGAGGAGTTCATCAGGCACATTTAAAACCCCTTTTTCTAATTAAATCAATAGATACAAGTTTTCATTTTCCAGTCAAAGCTAATTTACGTGAAGGACAACAAGAATGATTTGAATGAGAGTGGATCTTGCTTATTAGTTCTGTAGATGTTTTTTTTTTTTTTTTGCTTTTTTCGTTTTAGTTGTTAAAACTTTAGTTTTTAGTATTTCTTTATTCTTTAGGTCAACATTCTTGGATTCTCACCAACATCCTGACATTAGGGTTGATGAAACTGCTGTGGTTTGGTGTGAAAATGTGTGAAAATCCTGCTTGAGCGTAGCTCTCGAAGACTCTCCCTCCAATCTCAATGAGGGCCCCTGGGGCATGATGCCGCGTTAGATATAGATGAAAAGCGCTCCGGCATGCTCTCTCATTCCGTGTGTTTACACATGTAAGCAGAATCTCTGGATTAAGTCTCTACATCATTAGTTCTGCTATTATTTATTTATCATTTGATTTACGTATTCGCTATATTACCTTGCTCTGCTGAATTCATCGCGAGTTGCACAACCTGCAGTGTTGCTCAGCAGTTAGATTTTTATTTGCTTGGACATATAGCCTGCAGTCGAAAGGGTCTAAGTTGAAGGCTCCCCGGCTGTCAGAAGGCGTCTGGAGAGTTAGATACTGTATAGAGGAGATGTGCACTGTAATGACAGGGGAAAGAAGCATCCAGGTGAAGACTCTTAGAGAAAGCACTGCTAAGCCAGCACACTCTCTCTCCAAAGCCCCACAACGATGAGATGAGAGCATGACAGGCTGAACAGAGTGGATTTTCCCCCACTTGTTTACCAGGATAGTGTGTGAACGCGTGATAGCGTAGCTGTGTGTGTGTGTGCATGACATGAACTGGCCTAAAATTGTGAGGTAACGCATTTGTAAACGTTCAAGAAACTACCGTAAAGCATTGCAGAACTAAAATTTGTGGAAGGAAGTGATTTTGGTGGGACTGAGTTGGGATTTATCTAGAGGCAAAAGGGAACTCTCGGGTCGTACTAGTGGATTACGGGACTGCACTAACTAATTCCTCACAGCCCTACATTTAGAGTCATAGTTAAAAGTCACAGTAGTCTTCATTTGTGATCAGTTTGGATTTCGAGAAAAAAAACTGTAAAAATTGAAATCAAATCACACTTTTGGATGCAGACTGCGAACTGGTAACACCTAAGTTTGGAAAACTGCACAAATCAGCAAAACTGTGACGTCAAAATAGATTTTTTTTTTTTTTTTTTTACCAAAGGACACTTGAGGATGGAAAGATTTGATTTCTGACAAACCCTCATGTTGTTAGAAACATGAAGCATGAAGCAGGATTTTGTCCATATAATGAAAGTTATCCTATTTGGATGAAAAAAGTAAAGAATGAATGTTGTTTTAAGTGATAAGATTTCAGAATTTTACATTTTTGGTTGAATTCTCTATTTTAGTATGTTTTTGCTTCTTTATTATTTTTTGCGTTTACACTTGTCTTTTTTTTAAAAAAAAGAGACAATATATCTAAAGTATTATACAGTATGAAAAGACTCAGTATATGAATAACAGTGTTTGAATAAACTCAACCTTTTGCAGAAAGACAAACAACACCTCCGTTCCAGCAAATTATACGCTACCATGACAGCTGTTCAGCTCAGTGTCCGCCGATGCTTTGAAACACATTGTTAGCGGTTGAAGTTTAATTAATTAACATCCAGTCGCTCTAATGCAGACAAATGTAACTTCACTCCTCTTATCGTGCATGACAGAAACTTTGAATCATAATTGCAATAATTGCGGGTCATTATAATCCTGATAAATGAGGAAGTTTAACACACCTATTGTCAATACTCTAGAATTCCCATTCAGTTACAGCTCTTTAATCTGAAAAGCGGCTGTTTCGAACTCATTCTTTTGGCAAATTATCTCCTTTTATCACTCTTCAGAAAGTCCTGCTCTTTCATAATTCCCACACTATACATTTTGATTAACTGTCCAGCATTCGTGCTGAATGGCTGGAGCTATCGAACTCTTCACAACGAACATAATTGACTTTCAAGAGGAACATAACCGCTCCATTTATGTCCTTGTTCCTCGCTCTCGCCATACACGCGACCGACGGGTGTCTATCTGCTTGGCGCCGTGTCCGTTTCCTGTGCTGCGATGGCATGCATGGCTCTTGCCGTCGGGTTAATCGTGTTAAGGCAGAGCAGGTTGTGTCGCTGGTGTCAGTTGCCAGGTTTGGCAGCGTAAACAGAGGCAACTCCTCTGTACATGAAGACCCTGGAACTGAGTCTGCTGGGGGGCTGCGCTACATTACGCCAGTGTCTCTCTGCTAACTGAAATGTGGATCAAAGGGAAGTTTAGACCTGTATCCTCAGGACAAGGATTAATGGAAACAGCAAGCATGGGGAGGAGTGTAAGATAACAGGATTTCACAAGGCCTGTGATGGGGAGAAAGTGTGTTGGAGAGAGGGGAATGATTTGAGTGTGTGTGCGAGAGAGAATTGGAAGGCGGAAAAGGGGAAGAGAGATTGGGAATGGAGTTATGAGACCTGCCATGATATGCACATGAGAATTTCTCTGTGTATCTGCCAAAATGCTCTTTGGGTGCACTGAAGCTGCAATACATTTTTCATTTTATAGCTGCTGTGCCTTAGTCCAATTTGGTCTAATTTTGTTAAACGCCATATATTGGGTTATACCAAATGTGAGTCAGATTCTTGTCTTTTTAGATTCTAATTTAGAACTGTTGTCCTAACTGAGGGTTTGCATTTATTGTATTTATTTTTATTCTATTGTAAAACATTTCTTCTGTTTAGTTTTTTTAGATAATACATTTTAATTAGGCCTTTCTTATACTGATTTCTCTTTGAAAAAAAAAATAAATAAATAAAAAGCATGAAATAAAATAGAAATAATAGATAAATATATTGGAAGTTTATCTATGTTTAGTGCTGTAAATAAATACACACATACAGAATATATATTTAAAATATTGACATATATTTAAATTGTTTTATTTATCTAATTTTTATTTTTATATTTATATTATATATAATCATTTAATACGTAAACATGACATTTTTTTATCTATACATACATGGGTATTTCTATATACATAATAAATAATACACAGATAT
>JAUMHP010000072.1:5379639-5392518 GCA_032361065.1 Enteromius trimaculatus | reverse complement strand
TATATATACCAAACTGAAAACTATCTATATCGATACATGTAATTATTACTATTTTTATTTTTTCACTTTGTAAATTGCATATTTTGGGCTAAAATGTATGCAAACAAATGTCACAGTTCATCTTTTGTAAATTCCTCCGCACACATATCTTATTTTTTCACCAGCTGTTATCTAGTGAAAGAAAATCACATCCTGTGCGTCCCTTACGCAGATACTCCAGAGAATAGGCAGGGGTGGAAAGTATTAACTGTGTTTACCCCAATGAGAAGAATCCTCAATCAGAGCAACGAAGAAGCTTCTCAATGTGAGATAATGTTCGGCACAATGGAGGTAACTGTGTCCACACAAAACCTCTCATTCTGCAGCCACAGCCAGGGAATTAGCCCCAGCAGATTAATCCCATTATAAATCCTTCTCACAGATCGCACTGAACGAAATAAATAATTAAATAAAATCTATTGGTTTTATGGAAATTTTCAATGCAAATGCCAGAGTTGGAGTATAAATGGGAAGATTAAAAAATGCCTGCTCCTGAAGAAAGCTGAACTAGCTAATATTATTGTATGGAATAATCTACGGCCTAGGGGTGGTACATGCAGAATTGCATGTTCAAAATTCAATCAGTTTTATAAGCTTGTTTTCAAGTTCTACATTACACATTAGCGTGGATTTGAGAACTCCCTGGTGGTCACAATAACATTTGAAGCCCTTCTTCCTGTAGTTTGTCCTTAGGTTCCCAGAAAGCTTTTTAAAAAAGCTGTCAAATGAGGTAATCACCCCAAAGTCAGTATTAGTGTTAATTAAATTAAAAACTATGAAGATTTTTTATTTATTTATTTATTTATTTTTTATTACTAAGACTTGGAGGAAGATGAGATGACACCAACAAAATTTAACACTTACTGTGACAATATGCAATACTGTTGATGAAAAATGACAAGACAGAAAAAAAAAGCACTTCTGTATATTTTCTTTAACAAAAAAAGGAGAGAAAAAATACTTAGGTTTTACTTGGCTGCCAGTTTTAAAGCTTTCCCTCTAAAAATGAAACATTTGCTGCCCAGTGTTTTAATTAGTCTTCAGAACCTGGCAACCATGTGCAAACACTCTGGATATGGTTGTTGTATTCACAAAACTTTTTTTGTGATATAATTTGAAATTAATATTAGGAATTGGAATGAACAACAGTTTTAGTTTTTTGGGGTTTTTTTTCATAGAGTTGACAATATGTTCATTTATAAGTAGTTATCATTTATTAAATTATTTTACAAATCAGGAAACTAAATCACTTTAGAACTTGAGAGAAATAATTATGATTATCAGATTAAATATTATGCAGCATTAATTAAAATAAAATCCCCAGACTTGTCAAGTAAAATTTAAAAACCTGCTTCTGGAGTTTTTTAAAGAGCTGGGTCCTTGCAGGTCTCATTCGTCAGGCACAGCTTCTTCTTTCTTTCCCCCTACATTTTGCTTTGGTCCTTATTACAGTGGGAAAGCACCTGGAAAGGCGCAGACCGTGCTGGCGAGAGAAACGGGTTCATCTTGATTATAATTACGACTGTACAATCAGCATTAAACAGCTCTGCTGCAATCGCACGCTCTGCTGTTACACATGCATGCATCTAATTCAGGGCTGTGCAACATCAAATTAGTCCTTGTGCTGCAAAACAAACACTGAATGTCACTTCCTGGCCTCCGAGGGTGGTGAGATCGTTGCGTACGTGCAAAACAAATCATATGTTGCTCTTACAAGGGCACAAGTCGACTCAATAATGGCCAGCGATGCTTGGAGGCAAGGTGGTGTGTTAGGGTTTCCCCAATATACAGCAAATGGCAGGTGTCTTACACTTACTTTATGAATAACTATTCATGTCAGTGCTAATTATGAGCTGACACACTCGCCGTCTTAATGAGCCCTTCGAGCCACTGAGAAATGCTAATGCTATCTGTAGCAGCCAAGGCTAGTCACCCGCTGACACAGCAGTTCCCTATTAACACACGCGCTAGGCGCTGAATCCTGCTGCGAAGTAAGACGTGTGGACCGCTCAATTGTACCATGACAAAGATAGAGACCTCAGGTTACCCTCGTGCAGTCTCTTGCTAATAATTCATTCCAAAGAAAAAGTGATGAAGCTTTATTTTAGCTTAGTTCTGGTGACTATTTAAGATCTGGTTTAGATTAGGTTTAGGTTTTATCTGTTATCTATGTCTTTTTAACAACATATTGTATTGTTTGTAATTTACTTGTTCGTTTAAGCTTGTAGAAGTGTAATGATGTAGTGATTTGTGGTTCAGTGAATAAGTGACTCTGTGAGTAACTCATAAAAACACCTGACTCATAAGCATAATTTGTTCACTAATTACATTACACTGGTTACGCCGTACGCTTGTTGTTGTGTGCAATCAGTGAGGATATTGTAATAAGAAAATGTGGTGTCTGCTTATTGTTTTTGTATTGTTTTGCATGAACAGACTTTCTTTCATCATACTGAAATTCAGACTGCAGGCGCACAAGAACAACAACAGCAACAACAACAAAATTCATTTATTTTGCTGTCATACTGTACACTCAGTAGTGGAGCAGCGGCACCAATATATACAGTATACAAATTTTTCACATATCATTATTATTATTAAATCAGTGCTGCCTTAAATTTGTAATGAATAATTGGAGATTTCAAGAACCGTGTTCTTGTAATGCTTTGAAAATATCTCATGAAAATAAAAGCATATACTTTAATAAATATAGCTGTATTTCTAAAATCAGATGTTGTGACTATAAAATGTATATTTTAGAATGAAAGAATAGAATCTTCTGAATATTTAATGTGTAAATGTTTAACATTGCTTACAATAACAAGTAATAGTCCACCCAAAAATGACATTTTGGTTCACCTTATTTTTTTTTTGTCAGTTAGGACTGAAATCAACATTGAGCAACCAGCATTCTTCAAAATATCTTCTTTAATATTCCACAGATGAAAGAAAGTCATAAATGATGACAGAATTTAATTTTTTTGGATGGATGATCCCTTTTAGTTTTCTCTAGTATAAGATTTTTTTTAGGAATATTGTTCAAGTCAGAATATTAACATTCAGGAAATGTTAGTGGTATAATGAAAATCCTACAGTTTTTGGTATTTAAAAAAAAAAAAAGGATAATGGTTCTTATTCTCAGTTTCCTTACCCTACTTATACCAGGGGCTTATTTGCTTTCATCTAGTGATGCGTAAATTCTCAAATAATTGCAATTTTGAGCGTTGAGATCTTAATGGGCTTAATTAAAATGGCTTCAAAGTCTAACATTCTGCGCCTGAGAAAACCCACATCTCCAGTCTCCATCCCCGGCTTACTTTGTATCTTATTTAGCCTCATCTTCTCTCTTAGCCTCTCTTTCTCTGTCACAGGCAGCAGGCACAGATGCTCCACTTATGTAGGTTATTGCTGGCTTTGTAACAGAATTCCAATAAATCTATGGCTGTGCTATTTTCAGAGCTGCTAATGTTCACCGTGGCCGGCGTTCTGTTAACTTCCTCACCCTCCAGACTCCGGTGCGGTTGGATGTCTCACTTCTGGTTACTTTCTCCTGGAATATCAGAGACTGCATTTTATACATCAGAAATGATATAAATGGATACATAAATAATAGATCCTGGATTTTACTTTGGAGATTGAAGGTCAATCACCATGTAAAATGGAACTATTGAAATGTAGCATCAAAAATGGATTGAAACGCGTGCATGATTAAGTGAAATGAATTTGGATGAGGGACTACAAGCACTTATCTATCAGAGCTCACCTTGACAGCACACGTAATGACCAGCGGCACATCATAGCCGTCCTAGAGGGACCTATGATTACAATCTAAGAAACTGCAGGGTTTCATAATCACATGTCCATCCAGCCGACTACACCGCACACAGACACTGTCGGGCTTGATAGTACACTGCCAGTCTAATTTGGCTTTGGAAATTAATGGGCATGGGTGCCGCCGTCGTGCCATTATCGGCCTCGTTTTTCTTTGTCTTCTCTAGTCCAATTCTCTCCAAAATGACAAGCTGAGGAAATGCAGAGTGCATCTACACCATCAGAAGAAAGACATAAACAAGATCTTAATGTACGGTTGTGCTACTCAAATAATTGGACTCTCGCTTTCCAGCGTACACAGATTAAATAACTGCGTTCTGTAATGAGACCTTTGTGCAGTTCGAGCTCCATTTAGGAAAGTGCGGCCTTGCCCTCTACGTCTCAGCTCTCAGGCTTCTGTTGAGGACTTTGATGCATCTGAGATCACAGGATGCGGCCATGCATTAAAATGGAGCTACATGCGGCTGATGAATGCCCGTGTGCACGGGGCAAATTAATTACCAGCCAATAGCATGGCTCCACCATATAATATAGTACTTCCTGTCTGCTCGAGGGAGCTGGTAAGAGCTTAGACACCTAATCATTGCGGCTCATCTTTTACACGCACGTTGTCAGACGAGAGGAGCCTTGTACACTACAGCTTTTAATTTCATACTGACTCACCCTCTGAGTGCAGAGTACTTCTGTAAGACAGGCGAATCATAGAGGACTTGCAGGCCGTGTCCGTGGAGTTCATATTGAATTTCAAGAAGCTGGAAACTTTTAGCTCATTGCTCTTGAAACAAATTTTTTCATGCCATTTTGTACCATTACAGTATGGACAGCACTGAGTGTAACGTGTTGCGTAGTTTGATTTATTGTGCAAGTAACAAGCAGCACCCTTCTTTTCTAAAGTTTTTATTTATTTATTTTATTTATTTCATGCTTTCAGGTGCTCCTAAGAGCAAAATATGTTAGTAAAATGTATTGAGAATTACAAAATGATTTTTTGTAAATGTTTTTTTTTTGGTAAAATTATTAAAATAATAGTTTAAATGAATATTTTTTAAAAGATAATAAATTAAAGAAATAAATAAAACATTTTCAGAGTTTACACCTATTAATTTTGTGTTTATTTCATTTATTTAATTCATTTCATGTTGAGAACCATATAGCATTTGCACCATAAGACATTTTTTGTTATTTATTTATTAGCAATTAATTTACTTTAGCATTACTTTATTTTATTACTCAATATAACTTTTTATGTAATCAATTTCAAGTTTTTATGAACACTTACTTAAAAAGGTAACACTTTATTTAATCCTTGTAAGATCCCAATAAAATTTTAATTTACAAGTAGCTGAAATAATCACAAATATCAGAGCATCTCAGGGACCCCTTTATTCTTTCTGTTATTATTATTATTTTTTATTTTACAGTTTTTATGCGATTAGATTCATCCTTTTAAAAACTCTTCATAAAATGCACTGCCTGTAATCTAAAAAGCCACATGACATTTTTTTTTAAAAGCCCTTTTCAAAATTCAAAGCATCCATTACTTTTCTGTTTATTTATTGAACTGATCCACAAATACAATTGAAACTGTGTGTGTGTGATGGCATGTGTACAGTGCATGTGAGCGGCATGATGCGACTTGACAAAACTAGAACGCTTCTGTTCTAATCAGTGAAGCTGTCTGCACTGAAAGCGGTGCAACGTCCGTACAAGGGTATAGTTGTGGCATGCACACTACAGACGGCCCTCAACTACAAAACATACCGCTTTGTAATGCTTGCAAACCAAGCATAGTGCTGCTGTTTTGGAAGAAAAAGACCCTTAGGCTGATTCTGAGAAAAAGTAATGCAAAAGTATCTAGCCAGTTTCTTGCCATGAAAAGTAAGAATGTTACGAAATGAGTTACCTTACGCAATGAAGTGACATTTTACTTTTAAACTTAATGTTCCCCAGCAGTTATCATGGTCCCCAAACACATTTTAAATAGGCAGCTGTTTATCATCTGCAAGACTTTTCACACATGAGCACAGCGGTCCATCAAACACATTAGCGCTGTGTATATAAGCCAGAAAGAAGAGAGAGAAATTCAAGGAAAGCAGTCTCCGAAGGCAGTGTCTACTTGGTTGATGCTGTGGATGAGAAGAGAGCTGGCAGTCCCAGCATGCTTTAGCCCACTCTGCTGTCTACTGCATCACTTCCTCCATTTAGCCAGAAGCCATTCTTCTCCCCAACATGGACTGCTACTGCTCAGAGCCCACCAAATACCTTTTTTCTTCCAGGTCTTTTCACAAAACAACAAAAGGAGTCAGTGTCACCCTTTATGTGCTAGGGACATGGAAGAGGAATACTATACTATACTCTCAAAAGATAAACTGTATCACATGTATGACAGTTTCTTTAAATGTATTAAGCAGCACAACTGTTTGCAGCATTGATGATAATAATAAAAAGAAATATTTCTCAAGCACCAAATCAGCATATTAGGATATTATTTTACATTTATAACAACTATTACTGATTTATATTTTTAGCCTGTTATTATAAAGGCAATGTTAATGTGTTTCAGATACATGCACAGATATACTGTGAGTAAGAAATACTGATGACCCCAACCTTTGATATATTTACACAAAAAAGAAAATTCATTATTTACTCACTCAAAAAAAACCCCAAAACTTTAGGACATCCACACTGCATTTAACTGCAGTAGCTTCTAGCGCTGGGTTTTGACACTAATTTCACAATTTGATTATAATTCACAAGCTTATGATTCATTTCCTTTTTTGATTCATTTCGATACTGATTATTTGTGACCCTGGACCACAAAACCAGTCTTAAGTCGCTGGGGTGTATTTGTAGCAATAGCCAAAAATATATTGTATGGGTCAAAATTATTGTTTTTTTCTTTTTTGCCAAAAATCCTTAGGATAGTAAGTAAAGATCATGTTTCATGAAGGTATTTAGTCAATTTCTTACGGAAAATATATTAAAACTTAATTTTTGATTAGTAATATGCATTGATAAGATCTTCATTTTGACAACTGATTTTCTCAGCATTTAGATTTTTCTGTAGTTGTGCCAAATATTGCCCTATCCATCCTTCATACATCAATGGGAAGCTTATTTATTCAGCTTTCAGATCTTGTATAAATCTTAATTTGGGAAAATTAACACTTACGACTGGTTTTGTTGTCCAGGGTCACATTTCAGATATCAACACAGTCGCACGGCAGGTTGTGACTATATCACAAAATTTAATTTAATCTATTTATTCGTGTCAGGGACACGATTATTTCGTTATTTTCGTAAGTCCAGCACGTTTGTAAAACTAGGACACCGCTGGATGAAAATAGAGGAATAATCGTGTCCATGCCACGAAAAAAAACAAATAAAAAACTGGGCTGCAGATATATATCAGGTACACATGCCAAATTTTCTAAAGGAAAAAAAGTGTCTCTTGGTAATGCATAATATTGAAGGATAAATCAACTGATTTGTATACAAAAGCTTTAAATTAAACTTTACACAATTATTTATACTCCACATTTGTTTTATGTTTTTGTTTTTTAAATAAAAACATTTAAATCAGGGATGTCATAAAAGCTTGAAGCATTTATTCAGACATAAATGAAACATCAGCTGAACAATCAGTATGTTGTAAAACAATAATACAATCATTTGAATGCACTGTACTTCTATCGCTCATAGCTTCATTTTCATTTCTGTCAAAAATGAAATTAGACACTATCCTGACCAGTGTCTATTCTTCATACAAAAGATGCTCTCAATAAACCTGCTATATCAAAAGAACTGTGCGGCAAAACTCAGCTTTTGTATTTCACAAAAACAAACAAACAAAAAAAAGAACAGGTTTGGGACAGCAAGTGGGTGAGTAAATGATGACAGAACTTTCAGTTATTTCTTAAAATGTCAAAACAGCCAAATGTCATTTTAACATCTGCCAGAAAATTGTACAGTACAGCAATGTATCGCAGATGTGCAAACACTCGAAAAATTACATTTTCCAGCTGAAAACACACGCTGAATAGCCGTCTCTCTGATGTGTGCGCGTGATACGAGGCAGCGTTTATTGCATGTTGAAAATATGATTCACAGTTTCAATGCTTGAATGTTTGAAACTCCAAATTCCTGAATGACTGTTTAAATTTATGCCGAAAATAATTACCTCACTAATTATCAGCAGCCCCTCAAAAAATCATGAATGGTAGTGGATAGTCTAGGCCATCTAATTGCATGCAAATGTGAGATGTCTCATACCTGTGAATAGCAGAACCCAAATCATCACCAAAATAGTACAGGTCATTATTTTCCAGCCACCAGCACTGTTCTCAGATGCATGTCAGTACTGGTCGAGACAGCGTGCAGAACGCCGAAGTGATGGAGGTGGCGGAAAGTCTATATGTTGGTCTGAGAAGCTGCTTGTGAGGAATATTAAAACAAATGGCATAATCAAACTCGGACTTCTGAGAGATCGTAACGAGAAAATCCTCCACCGATATCTCTGCGTGCGTGTTTGTGCGAGACAGAGAGAAACAGAGACTTAGTGTTTCTCTGAAGGTGTGAAATTTTAATGGAAACCTTCTCTCGTTATAGAATGTTAATGGTTTTCTTCCTCTCACTTAAACAGGCCTCCTTATTGTGAGCTCTTCTGGTTTTGCTCTTCATATTGAAATTGTGACTTTGCTTAATGGATGTATTCACATGCATAAGTGCGCCGCGTCGTCTATGAGGGAATGTCTCTTCCATTTCCATAAATTACATGCAGAAGTCTGGGGATGGATGTAATTTTGCCTGACAGACAACCACTCATGAGCTCCGCCAGCGTTGTGAAAGAGCACAGCGACTTCAAATTGATTTTCCTTGTTTCTCTCCCGTTGAATCTGCGGCTCTCCAGCTCCAGTTAGTTTTATGAGGGAAAGATGTAGTGACTTCATAAGCAATTTTATTTGAACATACAGTACAAAACAAATACATGCGATATGTTTTGATAGAAGCTTGAACGCGTTAATAACCCACCCTGTGTTTTATTTAATAGCTCTGCAATGACTAAATTGCTACACAGACTTAATGTATGACTGTCTCGTTTCATTTATTCAAGGACGGTGTAGAATTCGAAACTCAATTCAGAATAACCTTGCAGACTCCATTATAATCTGGTTTTCTCTAAATACACACTCGCCCTCCCCAATAAAATCTCAATTCTGACATTATAGGATTATCTGACTACACATCCCATCATGAATATCTGATTTTCTGTGTTTTAATCACTAGAGCGGGATGGATTTTTGTGTGGAGAGTGAACCGGTCTACGATCTAAAGGAATCTGTAGGGGATTCCTGTGAAAGGTCATCTAAGCGGAGTTTAGATCAGAGTTGCCACACAGTGCAGCATGAGCCAATCAGTGCAGGGTGGGACACGGATATATAGAGCGTATTCTGTAAAGAGAGAAAAGCAGGCCAGTTCTTCAGAGTCGGAAAGAACAAAGGTCCTGGAGTCGTCTGGGTAAATGTTAGACGTTTACAGAGGTCGAGGAAAGTGAGCTGCTGCAGAATTGAGCTGGTGCCAGTTTTTTCACATTACTCTTGGATCAGTTTGGGATTAAAAAAATGTACACTGATTTGTCTCATAGAACGTTTTATGTACAGTGGGGCTGAACAATGTTACAAAAACACCTATGAGAAAAGTAAACAGAATTTTGATGTATTTGTAAAAAAAGTTCACTAGCATTCAGAGGTTTGTTACGAGGAAGATTTTTTGATGTTTTTAAAAGACATTTCTTATACTGCAATCAAGCAAACAGTTATAATAATTATAAATTGTGCTGCCAAACTATTATTTGCAATTGTTCATATTCAAAATAAATTTTTATTACATTTTTTATATATATAATATTTGTGCATATATTTTATATTATACATACATATATTTAATATATACACTTTTTTCTTAAATATATGCATGCATGTGTTTGCTTGTATATATATTCACAATAAATATACAGAGTACATATTATGTAAATAAAAACTATTATTTTGGATGCAATTAATCACAATTAATCGTTTGACAGCACTAGAAATGTTTACATTTTAAGTTGTTGGTTTCTATTTTAATACATTTTAAAATGTCATTTATTCCTGTGAAGGCAAAGCTGAATTTTCAGCAGCCATTACTCCAGTTTTCAGTCTCACACAATCCTACAGAAAGGATTCTAATATGCTGATTTGGATTTTATTTTTGCCAAACAAAAAGTTCCAAACAGGATTATAATGATCAGTATCATGAGCCACTATCCGAATAAGCTTATAATTAATAGTTTACTTATCAAATATATTATCAAATTATGCTCTTACTTGGTAGACATTTCGAAATATTTTAATTCCATTTTTTCAAATGGTTATACTTATCAAATATTTCATAATATAAACATTTTATGAATTGAACTGAATTAGAACAATCAGTGGAAGCATTTTCATCTATTTATTTTTTTCCATCCCGTCCTATAATGTTAACAAGTATATTTTTTGTGACCAGTGTTTTGTACATCTTTGTAGCTCCACCGAATCTTTCATGCAAAAGCTTGTAAAGGTTTCCATGTATAATTTATGAAGATATTATTGAAAATGTAGGATTTTCTGGTTCCATAACTTAGGAAATTGTTATAGTAGAGGGTGTACTGAACCTTGTAGAAACTCAATTAGTTTCTTTATGGTCAGAGTTGAGGGCTCCCTATGCTACTTGATTCTGAACCTGAAATGGCGTATTGCATTTTTAAAGAGTACGAAATTAGTCTGCTCCTCAAACTGTATAGGTTTGCATCGCTAGCTCCGGGCCTCAACGTGCAACTTAAAACTCTAAAAAATATCATACCGCCGGAAACAAACAGGCAGGCTGGCATATTTAACTACGAAACATAGGGTTCTAGGTATGTTTTTTTGCATAATGGATTTCATTGCTTTAGGGAGACATGAATTGCTTCACATTTCTCACCTTGACATCGGTGCTATTCCGCAGCATAGGTAATGCACAGGGAGTCGATGTGCGAATGGGGGGAGTCTATGCCCCCACGTCTCTCATTCCTACACTGACAAATTAAAAAGGTTACATTAGATTTTTATCATCAAAGAGAATTAAGTTCTGTAAATGGAAGCGTAAAATCCCTCCTGGGCTTTCTTTCAGAACTATTTTAATCAGCGTTCGGCTCTGGAACAGGGCCTCTGATGAAACAGGCCGGCACAGAGCCTCGTACGAGTGACGGGGGACAGGTTTCTATCGCTCCCTCGCTTTCTGTAACAGCTTGTTCCTCTTTTGCACAAAATAAAATGCCTTTCATGAGGCTTCAGCGTAACATATTGTGAATACGCCACAGATTTCTTTCGTTATGCAGCTGAAAAAAACGCATCAAGAGACAAGCAGATTCTTCATCAGCCTGGTAATTGTGCACATTGCCACCAAACTGTCGGCCATCATTTTCACTAATGTAACTGTATTGCCGACCAGTGTGAGTTATCAGAGTATTGATTTACCAGTCCGTATTGATTTTCTCTGTATCATTCAGAGTGTGAGCAGAGGATAATTTCAGCTTTCTCATTTAAATGATCGCCCTCCCTTTAATAACTCAGAGCGGGTATTAATGTAGCTGTCAGGTAAACCTCTGGCCGTCTTTCCTCTTGCCGATCGCTCATGGGAAATGATGCACTCCATAAGAAATAAAGTCCTTATTAAGAGAGCCAGTAGACGAGACCTCGACTGAACGCTGGGGGACTCTCATTAAAGCAGAGAAGAATATTACGAAGGCCGCAGATTCACCTGTCTCTGTCTGCTGGAGCAGTTTGCTTTTGGTTATGCTTGTACATTTGGCCTGTACGTTCTGAAACATTATTTTGTTTAAATGTACTATCGCTGCGTTTTTTTTACACTGGCTTTATCTTAATTGGCTTGCCACCTCTTGACCATTCCTTCTGCATGATGAAACAAAGTTTAAAAGCTATTACTTGGTTATTTAAGAAGACAAACTAGCTTATAAATAAAACGATTTAGTTGATTATCAGGTCTATAGATTTAAAGTTAGAGTTCAGGGTCAAAGGTCAGCTTTTTCCAAAACCTGTTGCTGAATAGAAAAGAAAAAGGTGATCAATAAATAAAAAATAAACAATTAAATATTTAATTAGTTATTTGTTAAATTCTGCTGGAGCTATGTGATGTACTAGTATGGGCTGTACTTCATTTCTTTTAAGCAACCGTTTCTTATTTTAGAGCTTTAATTTTATTTTAAGTGAATAGATAATGACTGTGCAGAACTGTGGACGTTTATTACATGGCATGCACTTTTGCTGCCATGCAGTAGGAAAGCTTTTAAGTGACCTCATGGTGAACTAGACTGTAAGTTTCATCAAAAACAGTAAAAAAAATATATACTTTTCTTACCTTTAAAACACCTTTTCACCATAAATGATACACTGACAAATGATCAGAGAGTTTTGGAATAGATTTGAAATAACATGGACGCGTGTTGCGCAGAAAAGCTAATGTAAATTTTTTCGAATGCCACACAGTATGTGGTCTGCTACATTTGCGGCACTGCCAACATGTGAAATGAGAAAAATTGAACCTTCCCTTCTTTGGAGAATAACAGTTATGCGTCTTGAGATACCTTGGGAATATTTAAAGCCCTATGGGTCACGTTCTCATCTATTTCCGTGTATTAAGAGAGTTTGTGAGGGTGAAAATTGTTTTCACCTCTCTGTTGAGATCATTTAAATGCATAACATAAAATCTGTCCTTCTTGCAGATGTGGACTCAAGCATATCAGTGTTTACTGACATTTTTTTTTTCCTTTTTTAGACTGCCTGGATATGTTTATATTCTACTCTATTCTTTGTGTAAATGAGAAACGTCTAGGTTACCTATTGTAACGCCCGTTCCCTGATGGAGGGAACGGAGACGTTATGTCGTGACGACAGACTGGGTCATAGACTTGGGAGCCCTGATTCG
>JAUMHP010000072.1:5350412-5369934 GCA_032361065.1 Enteromius trimaculatus | reverse complement strand
TTTAAATAGTCCAGCTACACTCTGCTCATGATTCTAAATTAGTAGCACCTGTTTGAGGTCGTTAGCTGTCATAAAGATACCTGTGCACCCCACAATCAGCCAAAGTCTAAGTAGCAACATGGCCAAAAGACACAAGAGACAAAATTGTAGACCTTCACAAAGCTGGAAAAGGCTTCGGGGCAATTGCCAAGCAGCTCGGTGAAAAAAGAACAACTGTTGGAGCAATTGTCAGAAAATGGAAGAGGCTAATGATTACTGTCAGTATCCCTCAGACTGGAGCCCCTCGGAAGATCTCTCCTCGTGGGGTATCAATGATGCACAACGTGTGACACGCAGCAACAAAGAGACGCAATCCCATTTATTTCAATGGAGAGTTGGCGATTTCCAGCGACAAGAGTGACAGTGGCCGTAAGCGACCTATGGTGACCAGATGTGGGCGTGTCCAGCGACACAACAAAGTTCTCTCAAATTTATGCAAATGAAGAGCGACTTTCGGGAGTGACAGCCAATAGGAAAGAAGACGATAGAAGACGAAACCTGGTAATGAACTACAAGAAACGTTTGACCTCTGTAATTGTTAAAAAAGGCTTCTGTACCATTTTTTTTTATTTTATATATATATACTTTTAATTATAAATTAATAAAATCATTCAATGTGATTTCCGGATTTTTCTTTTAAGATTCTGTCTCTCACAGTGGAAATGCACCTATGCTGAAAATTTACATTTATAATTTATATGTTAATTACATATAATTATTATTTTAGTTATTAATGAAATGAAATAATAATAATTCATAGGCTAAATTCAGTGTTGTCATTGTTAACTAAAATAACTTTGTCATCTTTGTATTAAAAACAAATACTGGTGAAAAACTAAAATGTAATTCTGAAATGATGCGATAAAATAAACAATTAAATACATTTAAATACTGAAATTAACAAAAATGTAACATAAAGACATATAAACAAACAAAATTAAGAATTAAAATGAAATTTAAAACTGATTACATTGAAATAAATGCAAGTTCAAAATACTATAACAGTATATAAATATTAAAATAGCACTGGTTAAATATTGTTTTTAAATGCTAATTGTGTGTTCGGCTGGTTTGGGGCGAGGGACATTCTGTTTGTTTGACCAATGAAAATCTTTTCAGAAACGCTAGTACTGCCAAAATTACATAAATTAGCAATCATACAAAAAAGAGTTTGAGAGTAGGTAGCTTATGCACATCCTTTATTCTGATAAAGCTAATGATTTTGCGTATAAGCATTTTGTTAACCCTCCTACGCGCTTACATTAGGAGGAAAACTAGACAGTTATTAAGCAAGACAGTTTTTTTTTTTTAATTGTTTTCTCATTTCTGTTTCCTTCCCTGATAGTCATGATTTGCATTTTTTTTTTTTTTCTTGATGGGTTGATAAGACTTTTATCTTTTTATTCTGCTGTTTTTGGTTGGCAGTCCAGAGCATTGGTCCTCACAGTAATGATTACCTCTATTGAGTTTCGCTCTCCGGGGAAAGACAAGACTGCCAAGCAGTACGGCCTGAGCAACCCCTCTCCATGATTGAACGAAAAAGACTCCTCTCGAGTAGGTAAACATGCTCGGAATAAGTTTTGGTGCAGTGGTTGGGAAAATGATGGGAGTGTTTGAAAAGGGGGGCTGAAAAGAGATATATCAGAATGCCATCTCGTTTCCAGTTTAGCATTTTTCCTCTCTTTAGCGCCACATAGTGTGGTTTGATCTTTGATTGTACTCTGTAGCCCATCTGCCTCCCTCCTCGATCTATAAAGCGTTTACAGAAGCATTCACGAAGAAGTATCGTTGAGGCCAGTCGTATAACACTTGCACTTGAAAAAGAAAGAATATGAATGTTATTTATGCAGTTTCCCAAATGCCCCACCAGCAGAAATGGGTTTATTCAACCCACGTATCTTCTCTGGGTTTCATGCGGTGAGCATAGCTCCTCATTTGCTAGTTAAATTAAAAACCCAATCCAGACCGAAAGCTCAAAAGTTACTGAATCTTCCGAGTGGGTGACGTTGATGTCTGGTGTTGTTTCCTTTGTCATTGTAATCGAATCAGAAATCTGCTAAATGCGAGTCTAGAACTTCACAGCGACTTGCATTCAAGTTTGGAGCAGACAGGACTTCTACCTGCTCGCTTTTCTAATCGCCTCCTTATCTATGAAGCTCAGAACCAA
Source organism: Enteromius trimaculatus (assembly GCA_032361065.1). Lineage (NCBI taxonomy): Eukaryota > Metazoa > Chordata > Actinopteri > Cypriniformes > Cyprinidae > Enteromius > Enteromius trimaculatus. Next base: position 5,367,728 of record JAUMHP010000072.1, on the reverse strand, counting down.
TTGCTGAGCTGATAGACTTTAAACCTCCCGACACTCGCCGTGAGAGCGGCTCTATACTGTTGACTCCTGGGATCATTCTAGCACAGTGCCTGACTGCTTAAAATACTCTATTTCAGATATTACAGCTCTGTGTGTACAGGCAAGCAAATTTTGCACGTGCATAGAGTCGGGACTGGGATGTATGTGATCAAATTGAGCTTTCTCATCTTACAGTCAAATTTGGGGGAACAAAGCTCAGCAGAAACTATTTCCATTTCACACTTACGGAATATCAATAGGGCAGGTGCGGATGAATCACGTATTGAGCGCAGGCATTTCATTTTCACTTATATTATGATGGTATGCATGATCGTGCGACAGGCCTTTGAACTTCCACCTTGCATGCTGACACATGGAAGGAACACCATTCTTTTGTCTGTCTTGCCACTGTCTAGGAACAGGCTTCTTGTTGCAATTTTAAAGCAGTGGAAGAAGGCTGCGCTCTTCGCTACGTGACACGCTGTATGAACTCTTCATCATGTGTGTCTTATCGCTGTAACCAGCACGTCTCAAAGGGATGTGCCCTTGTTGGTGATTGTCCTTTGCGATGATAAGAGAATCAAAGCTGTGATGAGATTAGAGAGTGTATTTTTTCCTTGGGTTACACACTTTATTTTAACCAAATCGAGTGAATTTTCCCTAAATTTACATTACACACATTATTACATAAAAAAAATAAACGTTTCAAGCAGAGATAAAGTAGTATTAGATTGAATGGAGAAATGAAAATAATTCATTCATTCATGTATACAGTATGTACATATGTATATTGATGTAGAGTATATTTCACCTTGTAATTAATAATAATTTGCTTTTATATTTTATTGTATTAAAATTATGTATTTTATATCACCCCTTAACATGGCCAAAAATACTAATAACTGCTTTATTTAGTTCTAAGGTGTCATAGTTATTCCTCTCTGTCTTAATTTTGCAATTGATCATTAATTCTAATTATATGGATTTTGAACTCCGAGAAAAAGAGTGTTGTATTTATTTGAGGTATGATTTCAAAATGTGACATTTAAAGTGCATTTAATATTTAATTAGTATTACTTTGCGACCTGCAGTGTTGTTTGACATTGCAGTTCCTAAGTTGCAAAACATTTAATATTCTGTATTCCCAGACATGTGTTTTTGGTACCTTTAAAGGTTTCAATAACATATCTGACATTCAGACAAAAATACACATATCGCATTGCAATGCACGTAAATGTGGGGAGAGGTCCGGATGTTTTCCATTTTGCTCTGCAAAATAATTGACTGGTTATTGATAATTCAGTTTATGTACTCTAGGTCACTGGAAGACTATCCATTAAAGGTAGAACACCCTCCATTTAAAGAGATACCACTCTTACTTAATGGAAAATTTTAACCAAGGCAACCATTAGTGCTCGAAATCCTAAAATAAAATCCTGAGGCTTGGAGAAATGCATTGTATGCTTCTCAATAAGTCCTTTCTTTTTTTTTCTGTTGGTTGGGTTCTGTCCTCATTTGAATGCTTATCAGGTTAAGATTCACATTAGCTGGGTTGTTTGAAGTTTGCAGCTAATTTATTAAAGAACATTCTGCAGGAAGGCACTGCTTTGAGTAAACCGTTGACACTACTTCCTCTTTATGAAAATGTTCCGCTGCATTTGCCTTTTACGTCTTAATCTGAAATACATCACGGCAAATATCGGCGAACTCATCAAAATGCAGAAAGGAACGGCACACTTAGGTTTCTTAATTGTTTTAAAAGCCTCACAGTCATTACATGTCTGACATAACAGCGCAGGTCTAGAGCACCTCCAAATCATTCAAAAAAACAACAACATAATAACCTTTAAGTGCTTTTGGAGTAAAAAATCCAGTACCAACTGAGTTCCTGCCTTTGCTTATGATATTAAATAGATCACCTCTGAATAATTTCCATTCAAACTCAGACACATTTACGTGTAAATTAGGTTCAGTTCCGTCTTGTCCGTGAGCAAAAGATTGCACCTATGGTGCCATCGCAATTCCAGCTGTGACTTCCCGTTGTGTATTGGTGCGATCTGTCAGAAGTTAATGACGGATGCGTCGCCTGTAACGGCAAAATCATAACTTCCTGACGCATATGGCCATATCTTGCATATATATTACACGCTGCTGCCCTGATGACTTGCCAAGCTGTCGTGGGAAAGAATCGCTGAAGTCAAAGACTCAAATAGAGAAAAAAGGGCTGTAAAGGGACTGCGAGTGGCAGCACTGCTGAGATGGAGGGGGCGATATATTGTGTGAGTGCATGATCCGCTCCAGGGCCAGATGTTCCACTTGACAGGCCCCTTGAGTGGACGGCAGTTCTGCCAGCTGTCCCCCTTCCTACCGCACATTCAGCCATTCGTTGGTAGCGTGTTGAAAGCAGGGGGAAAATCAACAGAACGGCTTTGCACCACGACCCCCTCCCTTGCAACTGTTGTCCAAAACAAATAGTCCTGTGAAATTGCAGTTTACCCAACAATGCTTTTGTTTACTGCAACACCATTCCCAGAGTTTCAGTATGTGGCCGGCCAAAACGGAAAGAATTATTGCCCTACCTCTATTCCAGGTGAAGCCTTTTGCGTTTACCTTTTCCCTCGTATAATGCATGATAATAGCAGAATTCATTCATCAAAGGCTCCTGCTGTTATTCCCTGGAAAGAGATATATTTAACTTGGATAGGTCACAGCATTTTCCAGCAGGCTCTGCTGAGAATATGAGCCTGAAGAATTATGACTTTTCTGACCCAGGTGTGGGCATTATTCATGCTTAAGATCCGATCGCTAGTGCTACCAGAACGCGGGTAAGAGCAGCCGCTGACAACTTAAAAATGTCAGGACTTTTCTCAAAGTCTTTGGCCTAGTTGGGGAAACTTGAAGAGGACATTTTAGTGGCACGTCATTAGTTCTTGTGCTATCAGCATTTGTGAATGTGACAATGTGTGGGGTTATTCTGGTTTTCGTCCTGCTGTTTTTTCTCTGCAGCACTTGGAATGACATTTTAGTGGATTTCATGTCACAGAGCACACGGTTTAATTGTTGTTGTTTTTTTGTTGTTGTTTTTTTAAGTTCTGAATGCAAATACTATTTCAGTCTATCTGCTTCGAAATTACATATTATTTTCTATGTATATTTGCCATTCTTTGTATTTATGGGTGCAACCTTCGGAGTCATTTCGGAGTGAAATTAAATGATTATTTTTTGTATAGAAATAGAATGAAAGTTGGAGGAAAAACATACATAAATTTGAAACTATATTATGCTTAAACTTTTTTTTTTAATTTTACAATTTAAAAGGTTCTTCTGCTGACAGTTTAATTAAAATAATAAGTGTATTGCAGCTGAAATGCAATAGAGTCAGTAATGCAGGCTAATCTTTGCATTCTCTTGTTGTCTTTTCTAGCTGGAACAACATATATCTTTGGGAAAGGAGGAGGCCTCATAACCTTTAACTGGCCGGCCAACGAGCGCCCAAGTACCCGTACGGACAGGCTGACAGTGGGCTTTAGCACCTCGCTCAAAGATGGCATCCTGATCCGCATCGACAGTGCGCCTGGATTGGGAGACTACCTCATGCTTCACATTGTAAGTCACTGCTTCTTCTAACTTTATCAGCCACATCTAATCATTCAATTATAAAAGGTCAACAAAAAAAGCACACAGTAGAGTTGTGTTTCTGATGCCCAGTATTTTGGGGCGACCAGTAATTAGCTGTGAGGCTGATGACTTCAGAATTTTATATATATAGGCTATGATTTATATTTAATTTAATCATTATTCAACATGTATGCATTACATTGACGGGAATTTTACAGTTGAACATTCATCAAAGAATTCTGGAAAAAAAGATCACAGTTTACACAAAAAGACATTAAGCAGCACAACTGTGCTCAGCATTAATGGAAAAAAAAAAAGAAACATTTCTTAAACAGCAAATCAGCTAATTCGAATTATTATCTACAGAATCGTGTGAAAAGAAAAAGTGAAAGGATATTTCATAAGTGCATTATTTATTCATTTTCTTTTGTACAGGCATGGTTAATTAAGTAGGGCTCCAGCATCTCAAAAATAGACAATCTAAATACGACACAACATATGCTTCCAGTGTATGCTTCAGTTCTGCATTGATTATAATGGGAGAGATTTAGGGTGTCGACAGGGTGTTAGCGCTCTGTGCATTTCATAGAAAACAACACCTCTGTGAGTGGATACTTTGTGGGTGGTTTCTTTTTCTTTCTGTTGCACGTCCTTGTAAATAATCAATCCAAGAATAATGATGTCTCTCAGGCGGCTCTGTTTTGAGTTGCACAGTTTCACTTCTACATTAATCTTTGTATTGTGTCAGTGACAATAAGAAGTTTGTCACTCCACAGCTGTGCATTATATATATATATATATATATATATATATAAAATAAATAAAATATTTCCTCAGATCAGCTATATCAACTGTGAATTTCTTCAGAAGTGCGTTTTTTTATTTTGCTGAGCTGCACAATGTTCTTTTCAAATTATTAAAAATCAATACATACGCCCAGCAGCGTTTTTCCTACAGTTTATCCATGGTGAGAGCTTCTATTTGGCCGGATGTGTCCATAATGTAAATAATTCAGCACTCATGTAATGGATGCTGGTTTGGTAATTAACCTGCTTTTCTGAAAGACAAAAGGATTCATTTTCAGACAATGTTTGTCACCAAGGGGTCTTTAGCTCATAAATGAACAATGAGGTCATTAGAGTGTTTCCTTTTTTTATTAATACTGCACAAACAATATACTGTATATTGAAAAATGTAGATACCTAAGCACCAAAGCTCACACTCATAGATAGACATTTCTAAATGACAATTGAAACTGATAGTAAACGAACAAAATTGTTGTATGTTATTACGTTTGCACATAAAAAAGTGACCTTGTAGTTTAATGGGGGACTAGATGTCTTTTTTTGTCAGAATGTGAATAGGGAATATTTCTCTGGCTATCTCCATCTGTCCACTAGTTTTATTGTGGCCCATGTTGGTGGTCCACTGGGACTCTTGGGGCTCTGTAATGGGCAATATAACTAAGGGCATTTCACTAAACCCTCACCCGCTGCCTTTACCCTTTATGACACACATGGACACACACACGTACACCCTCGCCCCATTATAGCAGTGTAGCACTGATGGAAATAAGCCTCTTCTGCCAAATGAACTAAATCTAGAGCACAACTCTAGAGTAAAGGGAATTAAGCTGCCATGTTTTATAGGCAGTTCGAAACTTACATAACTAGTGATTGGGAGTTGTCTTTGATTAGCATGGTGTGGAATTAATCTTTGCATTTGAAACTCTATACAGGGCCCTTTACGTATTTGGTCTCTTTTTAGATTTGAGTGCTAAACGTTTAGTCCTTGGAATGTAAATCCGCTCTAATAATGATTTTAAACCTTTATCACCTTTATCAAAATGTCGCTGTTTTATTTTGGGTTGATTATGGAGGTCTCCTTCCATTCACTGATAATGAGAGAGCTATTTTCAGCTGTAAATTCTTATCTCTCTTACACTTCTGAACTGAGCGGCTGGTGACACCATGGAATACCTTGTTAGACGGTTTCCGGCAACATAGGAAATGTCAGTGCCATTGCCCTTCAAACATGCCACTTCTGAAATGGCAACCTCTGTGATGGAGTCTGCTAACCAATCACTTTAACTTGAGCCGTAACAAACCATATAATCTAACAGGGTCAAATTAAAATCACAGTTTAGACTAAAATGCTACTGTACCTCATTGTACGGGAACTTTACAATGTGAGATTTAAAGGGATAGCTTACGTAAAAAAAAATACAAATTCTGTCATTTCCTCATGTCATTTCAAACCTGTGTGACCCTTTCTGTACTTGGAGCACAGAAAAAGGTATTTTAAAGAGTTAATTCAGTCGGGTTTTGTATATACAATGAAAGACGGTGAGTCATACAGGTTTGGAAATACATGATATCAGGGTTTTTATTTTTAAGTGAACTGTTTTTATAACTCTTGATTGGATCTTGCATCTCCACACATCAAAGCAGGGAACATCTGTCCACTGTAAATTTTGGCATTTCTCACTTTTAAAGTCATCTGATGTGTCTTCAGTCAGAAGAAGTGAAGATATAGACATGCCATCTGCTTCTCACCATGTATTCTGTCCATGTGACACATTCATCCAAATATCATAACAGGTCTTGTCACATCCTCACTTCATAGCCCTTGGAAACTCAAAAATGAACAAAGAGCATTTTAAACTTATTTTACATCTGTAGTGTGACACACTTTTCATTGAAACAGGTAAAGGTGGGTGGGGCTTGATTTGGTCCATCAGAAAGGGATTGGATTGTGAAAAGTGGTTGTTTCAATCCAGAACAGAGCAAGAAGAATTACAGTTTGTCGTTTGCAGTGATGCATTTTGTGTTAAAAAGTAGATAATTATTAAGATTTTCAGTCTTCATTAAAAATCACAACTTGCAATGACTTCAGTTTAATGTCATAAATGCATCACATTTTCAAACCAAACCTTTGACTAGTAATGGTCTCATTCCCTCAGTAGGGAGTAGTGTAAAATCCACCAAAATCTGTGGACAGAAGTGTGAAAACATTTTGTGTGAGATTTGCTAAAGCGGTTTGCAGAGATCTTCGCTATTTAAAGTCTGCAAAAAGTTGCAAGCAAATTAAAATTTCTCACAAGACATTTGTTATAGATATAATTAGTTATATCAGTTATACTGATTTAATTTTTCTTAAATATATAAAGGGAACAAATGCAAATTACTGAAACATTTAAACATTTGTGTAATAGTCAAGTGAAATTTGAACATTTAAAGAGCTTGTACTTTTATACAAAGCGAATAAATAAATAATATTTAAAATCAAAACAGATAGAATAGAAAAAGAACAGAGCAATCTATATAGTCCTTTTCTGTTTTTCAAAAGAAAAGAAAAGGAATAGATAGATATAAAAAGTATAGAAAAGCTGGTGTTATTTATTTATTTAAGATATGCAAAATTTTGACACCCTGTTTGCATTCATATTGGGTCATGCATTGTTGAAAGATTATTTTGACAATAATAAAACCATGCATAAAAACATGCACATGCAGATTTAGCCTTTTTACAGCCATTGTTTCCCTATTACCAGTAAACCATTCACGGCAGCATGTTTGCCATCTGTTGACCGTGGCGGTCTCACACGGGAGAGCGATGCACTTTTGTAAGTCGCTCTGGATAAGACCGTCTGCTAAATGTCTTTAATTTAGACGTCTTCTGCTGGAGAGGGAGGAAGAGGCGAGGAGAGACTCTCGTGAAGATGTCCCTGCTGTTCCGGTTGATTGTAACACTCATCACACGTTCATTTGAAATTGCCATTCTGTTCCTCTGTCTTCCTTACGAGTTAAACACTTAAAGAAAGTTTCGAATGACTTAAGTTAAATGCATTTGGAATTCGCTCCTTCCCTAATACGAGCAGCAGCGTCTGCATAGCATTACGTGTTTTTTTTGTAAAACCGTTGGATACTCATTAAGAGCAAATAGCTTCCCTCCACCAGCTGCACAGCTGGAAGTAAGTGTGTAATTAGGGTAAGAAACTAAGCGTTTCTACAAATTGCTTGTGCCCCCGTGTTGTATTACCGCTACACGAGTGGACGGGATGTTTCAATTTGCTTTAAAGGTCTTTTTCACCCCCTACAAAGCAAAACACTGCCGTTTTAAATAATGTTAAGCAATGTCTTTTGGGTTTAGAAACTTGCACTTTGGCAAAATAGACGGTGGTCTTTAAATGACATGGTCCAATGATGGGCCAGTCATTTTAACTGAATTACGTCGCTGGGCCCTTTCCACATATCGACAGAAGAGGGAAAGGATAAATGGCTCCGACACCAGCAGTCTTTGCCACCAAAGCTGTTGACTGAAATCCTATAAGAGAGAATGATTTAAGTGTACAGAAAATCAATGGTGTTGATCTCTTTTAATCAGTGAGCAGCATAACTACACATTGCCTGTTGATTTTCAATCCTGCAAACCTCCCTGCGCTGAATGGCCCCTGCCACAAGCATCCCACTCCACTTCCATTCAGCCTTAAAGTGCAGAACGATTCTGAGTGAGAAAAGTGAGCACAATTACCCTGCTTGTTCCATTTGCTGCTCGGAGTTCACAGTTTCTATACCAAAGAGAGGGGGATATACTTCATTCTGACAGACTCTTAAGACGTGAAAAAGCGATGTGACTAAACCAGAACGCTCTGGTTGTGGGGGGTCTGGGGCTCCTTTTTTCCATCTAAGTATTATAAATGCAAATATTTAGTTCCTGTTTATACCGAAGAGTTCCACAGGGGAATAACAGGTAACTGGGCAATTTAATGACGTCCTTGCGCAACTAGTTTCATGTTCGGACCATCAATCTTCTAAAATGGTTTGCTATTGACGTTTTGCTGCAGAAGGGGTATTTGCATCAGGTTTTCATGAAGTTTGCATTTTCTGCAATTAAAATGCATCCGAGACTAATGCTTTGGAGAGTGGATTGCATGACAGGAAAGAAAACCAAGTTCTTCTTTTGGAGTTTACCACAGTTTTTTATATATTTTATATACATTTTGATATATGTGATGTATAATTTGATGTATTTAAAATTTTACTTATACTCATTAATATACACATTATGTGCACTATTTACAATATATATGAAACATGCATTATATAAAAATGTATATAACACTTTTTGTGACCTAAATGTTAATTATTTTTATTTCTATGTATTCTTACTGGAATGTGGCATAAAACAAAAATGTTTGCAAAGCATGTCCACCGTTAATGTCCTTAACTAAGAAAAAATTTTTTTATTATTTATTTATTTATTTTTATTTTTTTCTCGTGTGACACAAATATTAATTTGTTTATTTGCTGAAAAGCTAGAAACAGAAGTTGTTACGCTTATATAACTTATTTTTTCTAAAGTCTATTTCCCTAATCCATCGGTAGAGCTAATCACAGCACAATCACGCATGGCTTTATTCCAACTGTAGCTTAGGAATACAGGTGCAACACAATGTTTCTGCTTCATTTTCTCCACCTTTTCTCTACTGTTTAGGCTGTTTAGTTAACCTGCCACATTTAGTAGTGTGTGCTAGTTTAAGATTCACAGCTGGTTTGGCAGCTCTGATCAGCTCCTTTGCTCTATTTGTGGTCATTGTGGTAAAAAATCCCAGCTGGATAAATGAACTTGACATAGAGGAGGCTGTTCTAAATGCGTTCTGAGTTTCTGTTTTCACGGTCAACCTCATCAAAAGAATCCAGCTTTAATCTCTCATACTGCTGAGTTATGAATCAATATTTCAGAGTCTAAAATTACCTTCTAATGTTGTTTGAAAATCGAAACACTCCAGTAGCTTAAACCTTCACCTGGCCACCTCTATAAATAATCACTGTCTTATTATCAGAAATGGCATGGCCCTTTGCCACATCTGCGTACGTTTGTACTGTATATTAATTAAATCAATTAGTATATTATAAAAACAGAACATTTCATTCCATAACTTGGTTTATTTTTGTTCACAATTCTAAAAATTCTAAAATGTATTTCTGAAACAAGACAGCAAACAAAAAATATGTATGTATGTATATATATGTATATATATATATATATATATATATTCAAAATGGTTAACAATACAATAATGGAACGACTATTTGTTGTAGTGCATTTTCTTGTAGAAAAGCAATATTCCATATACGCCTGAAACATGTACTCTGTACAAAGTCTATATTTAATATCTTTTTCTCAGCATGTGACAGATATTATGAACTTTATTACCAATATCACTTCATAATATAAAGATGCTCAGTGCTGGAAAAATCAAAAACCAACAACAAAAAAACAATAGTACAGAGAACAGCACATTCAGATAGATAGAATTTTAACTTTTAACTATTTTGCCATATCGTAACTATTATATTATTTTATATTATGTTATGTTATATTGCTCACTATCACATAATATACTCCCCAAGAATTCTTTTGCTCCAGACAAAAGAAAATCGCAGTATCCTATATGTTTCCACGTCTTAGTATCTTTTGTATCCCATACTGTATGCCAACACAGTCACACTTTTTTCAAATCAGCAAATCTAAAGCAAATCAGTTTACAATTAATGCCTTATTTTGGTTGTGTGATATCGTACTGTCGGGCTCCGCCGTGGCTACAGGGGAGGATGAGAGTGGTGTAACGCAATCCCCCTAAGGTATTTTTGATCTGGAAATTGTGTTAAATTGGCCAGCAGTTGAAAGCAGATGAATGCGAGCCATGTCTGAAATAGAGCATAATGTGAACGCAGATGGAGAATAAAAAATGCAGATGCCCTGGAAGGTCATTCCGATCAGAGTGCATTGATCCTCAGTGTTCAGTTTAGAGAACTCAGATGCGTAAACAAAGAGGAAATTGACGCTTCCTCATGGGCTTTGCTCAAATGGGTTGAATTTCAGTCACTTCCCAGTAGTTTTTTCTAGTTGTCTCATTAACCTTGACATTGATTGGTACATGCACACTTTTACTCTGGCCACCTGAAAACAGTGCACAGAGGCGACGTTAATGTATTCCAGCTAATGATAATGGTAGGAAAGCTTCCCCAGCGATCTTCCTGGCAATTCTCGAAGGACTGACAAAAAACCTCAGCTCGTATTAAAGAAAGCTGGCAGCCGCAGGGCACGAATTTGCATTATTTTGTCCAGCCACATTTTTTAATCTGTGACAGTCTTGCCACTCAGCCCAGACCTTCCCTGCATGACCCACTTTCCTCACAGCATATGCTGTCAAGCGAGATGCGCAGATTTATGAGAAATCAAAACGGCCCCGGCTAAATAAACTGGCCGATCTCCTTGATGGCACAGATGAAAGACACAGGTGCCTCATCTCAGTACACTGGGGCCATTTCTATTGAATTTTTTATTCTTCTTGCATGTAAGCCTCCATATTTACTGAAACGCTGAGGGTAAGACTGGAAGTATTATTTCCAAAAGTACTTCATTGTGTCATTTTGCATTCACCTCACGAAGATGGTAATTGTATGTTCTAGGAAAAATTGCAGTCTGTCTGACTGCCTCCCCTGCAATTCAGTAACCGGGGGTCTGTACAGAAATCAGACAGGAAATGTGTTCATTTGGAGTGACCTCCCCCTCAAGCTGTACCTTCAGAAGGGGTGAGAGGAGCTGTGTTATCCACAGCACACTTTTCTGTGCAGAAAAAAAAAAAAAAAAATTATCAAACTTAAACCATTTTCCCCCATTCCTGTCATTTTGTGAATAGTGCCTTATTCTTGAAAAAAAGAGTGCTAATTTAAACAGATTGCATGCGATGCCTATTAATAAATCACAGTTAATTGCTATTTTTTATATAAGAAAATACATACATTCTGTTCATCAAAGAATACAAAATAAAAGTAATTTAACCGTTTCCACAAAAAAAAAGATAATTAGCACAAGTGTTTTCAATATTGGTATTAATAAGCATTGTTTATAGCATATTAGATAGATATACAGTAGCATCTAATAGCATATTAAATTGATTTTTGAAGGATTATGTGAAACTGAGCATTCTCATTTGATTTCCATCACAGAAATAAATTATATTTTAAAACAGTTATTTTAAATTGTAATAATATTTTTTACAGTATTTTGAATTAAATAAATGTCAAAAACATTTTTATTTATCACCTTAAACTTGATAATGATATATTAGCAAATTATATTTTAATTTAATAACATTTTGGATTTACATTTTCTTAGCACTGGACTGAATTTCTTTCTTTGCATGTAGAGGAATATGAAGGTTTTTTCCTCCTAATTTTTGCTCTTATGAACTCTGCTTGTATTATCAGTGCTCTCTCCAAAAATGATTTCAAAATGATCTAATAATGCTCCATAGTGGTATATAACACAATCACAACCATAAGGCAGTATATATTTCTTTTTCAGTCCTGTAAATACAAAAGCAGTTACAGAGGGATTTATTCAGCTTTGATTTATAGATGCCTCACAGAAATAGATAAGTGCACCTGTCTGCTTCAGCAGTGTTGCTCGTGGCCAGCGGGCATCAAATCCATATTATATTCAACAATTCACTAGACCGTTGTTTCCCGACACCTCTCTTCAGGATTTAGCCCAAAACCAATCATCAACTTCTTGTGCATCCATCAGTGTCTATTGAAAATGCAATGTAATATTCATGTGATTCCTCTCCTTTTGCTTATTTGCTTTTTGTATTTAAAAAAAAAAATGCTTTAAGTAATGCCATTCTGAATTACAAAAAAAACAAAAAAAAAACAACATTCATCATTTTCTCTGAAAAAAATCCTTTCTGCAGGTAGTTAAGAGGAAAGTGATTGGTCTTGTGCGAAATGGTTTTGTCCGGTGATTAAATGATAAATTTTGCTGAACAAGTAGGGTTTCAAAGAGTCAAAGCATAGCTTTGTCTAGGGATAATTTGAGATAACTACAGCTGAGTGTTCTGAGAGGGAAAAGTCATGTTTACAGCATGCTGTGAAGCCGCTGAGCGTCTTTTCCTTTTCTTTTCATTTCTGAGGTAATGCATGTGATTTGAGTCATGCTGTGATTTTAAGACCTGTGGGGGGAAAAAGTTTTAAGTGCTCTGGAAACGAAATTTCCCACGATCCACAGTAGGAGACATCAGTCAACCTAACAATTCCTAGTAGCCATCAGACAGGTTAAAATGACCCACTCGTATTATCCTCTCAAATGTACCAACAATTAGGCTAAAAAGGGAAACCTTTAGTTTTCATCTCTATACAGTATGAGTTTTTCCTTGAGTGGACTTTTGAATTCTTTGACAGCCGGGTTGAGGCAAAGTAAAAAGTTATTGCAGATGAACCTGACAAGTTCTTTCTGATATTTTTTTTTTTTTTTGACGCTTGAAGTCCAGAGGCTTCACTTCTTGGACTTCCAATGTCTGACTGTTTTATTCAGCCTTTTCCTTTAGTAGAGAAAAAGTTGTGATCCTCTAGCTGGAAGCTGGGATGGCTGATAATCAAGAAATGGTGTGGACCGGCTCTATCATTGATTTTCAGGGAGTCACTCCAAAGGCGTTGAGAAATGTATGATCCAGGGTGGTGCAACTGAAGACCTACAAATCTGTCTTTTAAAGTTATTGTGTCAAAGTCAAGGAGAAGAAAGATGAAAGCAGTTAAGGATCGTAGGAAAGTCTGACTGTGAAGCACCTTGGAGAATTTGAACAGGTCACGGCTGAGTTAAACGGCTTTATGTTGGCGAGTGGGAATTTGGTTGGCTTTACCCACATGTATAAAAGTGATAATGAGCAGCGGTAATGACATTTCACATTTACATTTATGCATTTGGCATGCACCTTTACCCAAAACCACTTACACTGCATTCAAAGGAGACATTTTCGTCAGTTCCCTGGGTATCGAACATATTTTGCCATATTTTGTTTGAAAGCTAATTGAACTACAATTTGAACCACTGTCAATGCATAGATGCTCCTTTAAACTAAAGTGATTTATAATTAAATTCTAAGGTCGTAAAAGTGACAATGTACCACTGCACTGAGCTGCATCAGTTCCTCTCTAATGAGAAAGAAACTTTGTATAATTTGTGATTTCCAGCTGTTTGTTTGGATAACTCGGCGATGCTTCTTGGCTTGTTGAATGGAGAGAGCTGTCCATCTTATCAAAGTTCTAATGAGTGTTTGCTAATCTTTTTGTAAAGCGCTTCAAATCATTTTAATTACTTTAGCATGTACTCCAAATATTGTATGCAAATCTGCATACTGAGTAGCTCTGTCAGTCTACCTGGTGCTCTCTAATCATCGGTTTTATCTTACAACTGTTTAGCTGCTTCATTTGCAATTCACAAAAGTAAATACGTTTTTATGCTTATGTTAATCCTAACTCGTTGATTATCAGTCCTGGTTAGAGAGACAGGTGATGTCAGACGATTTTGTCTCCAGCCTGGCGTAGTCTTATGCTTCTGTCACCGACCAAATCACTGCATCCATAATTTAGGAACACTACATCACTTTGAGTAGTTCTTATCCCTAATGACCGCTTTGTTTGCAGACAAGCCAATGAAGAATGACAGCCCTAAATGGCTTCACATGATGCCAATTTATGGAACAAAAATCCTGCCTAAAGTATTTGGGAAAAAAAGCTTCTTGAATTCCACAAATCGAAAAAAAAAAAACATTGCAATTAACATTGCTTGCATTTTAATGCATTGTATTTTCATGGCTTGCGTAACTGAAAGTTGCCTGACGAACATTATTGCTGGAATTATTAAACAAATGTATTGCAATGTATTTTTTTTTTTTTCGATTTGTGGAATTCAACAAGCTTTAATACCAATTGATATAATGTCCAGCCGAAACAAATTATGGCACAGTGCCACAGCGAGTAAGAAGCTGATCAGAGACAATACAAGAGGGGTGTTGCTGCGAGGAGATCTAAGAAAAGCATCGCATATGTTCAGAACTGCATACTAGCGGTACACCTTTTTTGGTGCACCATACAGCATGAGTGTGAGGTGTTACTGTATATACAGTAGGAAATATTTAATTGGATCCATACAGATGTTATGCTGTAACTAGTTTGTACTGAAATAACCTAAGTGCTTAAAAATAAAGTGCATCACGTCATGCTTGTTTTGCAAAGAAAGTACAATGTTCCCCCAAAGCAAGCTCATTTTAGACAATGCTTTGAGCATGGGAATGATAACTTTAGTAAAAATACAATTTGCACAAGTGTTTTATATTGTTGCAAAATCCTATTGTTTAGATCATTCTATTCTTCAAAGAATTTTCAAATGTTTTCATAGCAAAGGATCATATGAAGACTGGAGTGATGAAGCTGAAAATTCAGCCTTTTCCAGTAACAGGAATAAATTACATTTTAAAATATGTTAAAATAGAAAACTGGTATTTTAATTTTTATTCATTTGGGTTTTTTTTTTTTTTTTACTGTTTTTTGACTTCTATGAAAAACATTTTACTGACCCCAAGCTTTGAATTATATTATATTAAGTTATATTACAACATTTTGCAAAAGATTAAATATTCAATATTCAGAAAACTGTGAAAAGCCACGATAACACTTAGTTAAATCCAGAAAATGTATTATGGACTGCAGTGTTTACCAGATCTGTGATAAAGAGTTACCTCTGTAAATGATAGGGTGTTGTCAGGGGGCCTTTATTCAAAACACACTCGGAAGTGTGTTTGATTGCCTCTGCTAAATACGTCTTCTCTATCAATGGCTAAAAAACCTTATAACTCACATATTTGCTCCTGATAATTGCACAGAAATGCATATAAACAATTAATGCATTTCATGAAAAATATAAACACCCTTCCCCCTTTCATTCATGTCATTTATGAAGGTAACAATGATTATATTTTCAGGTTCTACAAATACTCTCTTATCAGCAGCGCACTCATGACATCATCGAAACTACACAGAAACTCAAAATAAATTAGGAATTGTGATCCCTTCATGCGCATCGCTGTGCACACATCTGATCATATTCATGTTTGCAAGATGAGGTATAGCGTTCGTTTAGAAATGGCAGATGTCTTTTGTGAGTGAAACATGTCAGATCAAACTCTGTGTTGTTTCACATGACAATTTGCGGGAATGTGGCAGCTGCAGTAACCATGGAAACAACTGCTTGGGGTGATGGGGGGTTAGAGCAAAACAGGGAGCGTATCTCTTTATTTTCTAAGCCTACTTTGAAAATCAACTGTCTCTGAAACTGCCTAACTAAGCTTTATGCCATAAACATAGTCAAAGTGTGGGATTCCTTTCAGCCCACCGTTTCGGCTTCAAACCCTGAACCCTTGATCACATGGCACCTCTGCTTGTTAGGGTGAGAACATGTGTGAGAAGAGAGGCAGGTCATACACACAGAATACATGCAGTCATTTACTTGCCTCACATGGAGCAGCATCTCAAGATATACTGTTGCTGACGCTATTGACCCAGTCCCCCTCTCATCATCTCCAGAAAACTTCTTTAAGTCTCTTGAGATGTTAAAATGCCACCCTTGTGCATATATTTTTTTCTAATACATTTTCAAATGCAATTTTCAGTGTTATAGTATCCTTCAGAAATCATTCTAATATGCTGATTTGATCTGTTTGTGTTGCTTAATTTTTATTGTGTGTGTGTGTGTGTGTGTGTAAAAACCATATGACACATTTTCTTGGCTCTTTGTGAATAGAAAGTTGAGAAGAAAAGAATTTATTTAAAATACAGGTAACACTTTATTTCGATATTCCACTTTACACATTCTGCTGACTGTAAGTGACTAAATGTCAACTAGCAGTATTAGTAGACTTGTTAACTTAAAAATGTTGTCTTTTTTATTTTTATTTTTTGTTGTGTTGTTAAATTATGTTGCGTGTATGTAGCATCTTGGTCCTGAAGTTTCGTTTCACTGTGTACTGAACTCTATATGGTTGGAATGACAACAAAAGCCTACTTGACTTGACTTGACTTAATATCTGTAATACTGATTGATTGATGATTGGTCCACAACATACAACATCATCATAATCAGAAACTTTGCATGTATAATTTATTCCAATCAAACTAAACCTACCCTAACAGTCTCTTATAGTTCATAGACATGTAGTTGCTTAATGAGAATTACTTGACATGTAGTTACAAAGTTACTAGTTAGTAGAATGTCTAAAGTGAACTATCAAAATATAGTGTAACCAAAATGCATTTTTATAACATTACAAAACTTAAGTTTTGCTTAATGCATTCTTGCATAAATAAAATCAGTAATTTCTTTTAAACAATCACTTTTAAATGGTAGCGTATACAGTAGTGATGGTGATATTGAAACAATTTTGAGCAAATTGGTTGAATGAGTAGTACAGTGACTCACTCATAAAGTTGAAGTTGAATGAGTCTGTGGTTTTGTCAGTTGCTGTAGCCATTAGAGTAACTTATAGAAGGAGTCATTGAAAATTCCCCACCCCTTATGGTCTAAATTGACAGGTTTATATGTCCAATTTCTGTGTGGAGAAAATGAATGGGATTTTTAACTTCAAGAACCAGGATGTTCCACTCAGCTCTGAGAATTTTCTTGGGGAAACTCTAGTTTATGGTTATCCTGTCAGTTTACGCTCTAAGCTAAATGCCCATCCTGCATCTCATTAGCATATATATATATATATATATATTTTTTTTTTATTATTATTATTTTTTTAATTTATTTTCAGTTTTAGTTGAGCAACTTTTT
>JAUMHP010000072.1:5313112-5336285 GCA_032361065.1 Enteromius trimaculatus | reverse complement strand
TTATATTATATATTTTTAAGATTATCATAGTATGATATGATGATGAATAAATAAATGATGTTATATTTTTTACATATTCATATCAAAGTAATAGCATTTACATATTTATGTATTTGATTATATCTAAGTTTAAATTTTTTTAATCAGATGATGACAGAAAATGTACTTTGCTTACACCTGATGAATAATACACCTAATAAGAATAATAAAGTAATATTAATAGTAAAATGTTTGTCATATGAAAATATTTTGTATATTTTTATATATGATTATTGTAGTGTAATATGATGATGAATATATAAATTGTTACATTTGATATATTCTTATCAAAGTAATAGCATTTACATATTTATTTATCTGATCATATCTTGGTTGTATCGTAGTCATATCAAAGTGCTTTCAAATTAATACACTGCCGAAATATTGTTTTCTTTCAGTAGAAGATCCCTTGTTTTGTTTGTTTTGTTTTTTTTTTCTCTCTGTGCTTTCGGTGTCCTTCCATCCTATAGATATGCCTCTGTTATCAGGCCTTTTTCTTGGAGAAAACATGATGTGCGATAAGATGTCAAATGGCTGTCATCAGAGAGGTGGAACTCTCTGAATCATTCTGAAACTGATCTTCTCCCTTCTTATTGATTCAGTTTGTAATACAAGCTGTTCACTCCTTGTACTGCCAAAGTGGAGATAGACACGATAGCATCAAGGCCAGAGAAACCCACAGGAGAGATGAAAGGAGATGATTATCTTAGGACCAGAGTCAGCAAACTTTTGTTTTAATGTCTGTCTCCTTTTTTGAAAGCTACATGGAATCATTTGGGGTTAAAGTGACTAAAGTGGCTGACTAGATCTTTTCTTTTATCTTAATTGTATAATAAGTGAATCGGTTATCTTAATAACTTCTGATCACCTCTTGAAGAGTCTTGATATACATTCATAGCTGGAGCACTTTGAAGTGCATTACAGATCTCTTTATCATGATAAAGGGGATGGAGAAATAAGTGTTGGATAAACAGTGTTGTCCCCTTAATCTATTAAACTGCTAGTAAACAGTGCATTAATCACATACTTAAATCATATATTTACCAATTTAGTTAGGAATCTGTACATGTTTTGTTTTGTTAAGAAAACTCTTGAATTAAAGCATCGCGCATTTTTATAGTATTTAACAGTACTGCAATACAAAAAATTCAAATTCAAATTCAAATTCAAATTTATTTGTATAGCGCTTTTCATGATACATGTCAATGCAAAGCAGCTTTACACCCAAGTAATTATTTTAAGTAATAATTATTATAAGTAATAATTATTTTAAGTAATTATTTTACAGTATATGCAGCAGTAGCTTGTACATGGTCAAATTTTAAAGAATGGTTAACATATTTTAAAATGTCTTTTTTTCCCTAAAACTCATCACTCCAGTGTATCCAGTGTGTAAGAAAATGTTCTTGCGATCATCAATATTTAAAATAGTAGTGTGCTGCTTAATTTTTTTCGTATTAAATCATTAGTATTAGTACTTACCTCTTGACACAGCTTTTCTTCAGATGCTTTGCTTCACTAGACATGTTTGTTTGCAAACCTTTTTAGAACAGGACATATTTTAGTCAAGCTACAATGACAGACGTTTAAAGTATTTCCTGAGTAGGTGAAAAACTCCTCACCTCCTACGAGCAAATCAAGGGTGTGATTTGGAAAGAATATACACTGCCGCACAAGCTATTTCTGCTCTACCCTACTGCCGTAAATTATTTAATTGGAAAGTTCATTTAATTAGACCTGTTTGGTTAGCTAAATCATACTGTCTCATCCGTTCAATTAGCCACCAAAGCGCTAGCTGCACGCTCTGAACATGTACACTCTGTGATCACACTGTATTTATATCAGTCTGACAGAAAGCAAACAATTACACTTTCTTTGCAAAGTTGCACCAGAATTAGCTGTTTTCTTACGCATTATGAAATTAATTAATTGTTTCTGTTCATTATGAC
Organism: Enteromius trimaculatus; assembly: GCA_032361065.1. Classification (NCBI taxonomy): domain Eukaryota; kingdom Metazoa; phylum Chordata; class Actinopteri; order Cypriniformes; family Cyprinidae; genus Enteromius; species Enteromius trimaculatus. The sequence continues at coordinate 5,334,297 of JAUMHP010000072.1, read as the reverse complement.
ATCATTAGTTCTTTTCCCGTTGATTATGCCATCATTATTTCCCCACTGATTGTTACACCAGAATGTCTTTTTTTCACATCATAATTAGTTATTTTTCTACTGATTATGACATATTAATTGCCTCTGTTTGATGTGATTTTGAGATCATCAATTCTGTTCTCACTGATTATGACATCAGAATGTTTTATTTACTGATTGGGACAAAATTAGTTATTTCCCTACCAATCCCTACCAATCATTACATTATAATTAATCATTTTCCCATTTTCTTTTTTTTACTGATTCTGACATCACAGTTTTTTTCTTTCCCACTAATTATAAAAAAATAATTAGTTCCTATTGATTTTGACTTAATCAATTCTGTTTCCACTAATTATGACATCAGAATTCTTTTTTTCCCACCGATTATGGCACAATAGTTAATTCAGTTCCATGAAAATGTCTTTTTTTTTTTCTAATTATGACACCAAAATTTGTTATTTTTTCACTTTTAATGATGACATACAGTAGTTATGTTTTCAGTAATTATGACTCTTTTCCCAGTGATTATGACATCAAATTGACTTTTTACTTCACAGTACTGTTGTTTTCACTGATTGTGACACAAGTTTGCTCGGTTCCTCTCGACATCAAACATGTTGACCATACCAACATCTTCAATCAAAAAGAGGCATAAAAACATGACAGGAGGAACTTCCTAAATCTCAAAGATTATTCCAGCATCAGCACTTTCCTTGGTGCCGTATAATCGATTAGGACTGAGGGACTCCTGTGAAATGAATGATCTGACTTCTGTTTGGAGCGTAAATCACACACTTGCTCCTATATCTACAGGATTTACATGCACAGACTTTTGGCAGAGAATGCGCTGATCCTGTGCTATGCGTATTTCGACTTTGCTTTACTTTTGCAGATTTTGTAAATATGGCCTCCTCAATCCACAAAATCAGCAGATTTTTTTCTTAATTTAACTATTTAATAATAGTTTTAAACCACTGAGCACTGAATGTAGATAAAGAGAAATTGGTCTTCACATGACTTGATAATAGGCTTTCAATTTTTAATGTATTTAAGTCTGTTCTTGTGTTCACACTGTGCTTCTTTCAGTGTTATTAATGGAATGTCCTGTATTGTTCACAAGCTGCTCTCTGACCTCAATTAAATCACCCTGCGAGACAAGCCAAATGAACGAAATGAATCAATAGAAATAGGTAATTTGGGGGGGTCTACGGGTCAGCAGCACTAAATTTGTGAAGCTTTTCATCAAGCACCGAGACTATTAAGCTTTTACACCCCAGAAATGTTTATACTTACAAGAAATGCTTCGTATTAAGTCACTAATTTATGCAAGACTGTCAGCACAGTCATTTAAGGTGAAGAAAAGTGCAATGAATTTTGCGCGTGACCCCTTTTAGCTCTTAAAGAGCGCCTCGTCAAAGCTTGCTGATGTCATTTTGCTAAATTTGAGAAAAAACATGGGTGTATTTTTATGGGCATTTTTCATTGAATTTAAAACAAGCGGATTAAATTTACGCGGTCACATCTTTGCTGTATTTTGAGATGCAAATGGCAAGAAAAGCCAATTTTAGTGTCCTTACTGTCAGTGATGACTATTGAATCCATTTATTCTCCCCAAGCAGCTGAATTTGCTATAAAGCCACATAATGCGATATCAGCTCTTCCTATCAAGTCTTCATCTAACACGTCTGTCAATAGATCCACCTATTTATAGTAAATATGTAGAGCGACTAAACCACATTTTTTCAAGGACACTTTTTTCATTCTCTTCAATTGAAATATTACATGGATGTGAGCAACAGAGATGTTAACTTTGTTTACCTCAGTGTACGGCAGTGAGCAACTGTTTTCAGTTCGCGCACTGATAGACAGCTTTTCAAATTATTTCCGCATTCGTTTATGCTCCGTTTGTCCTTTGATGCAGAGCAGTTTTGATATTAGAAGGCTTTGACTAGACCCTGTGTAATCACATCTTTGAAAAGACCATAGCTCTCTTTTTTCGTGAACATCCTTAGGGTTTCCAGAATAACCAAATTCAGCTAAACTGAGATGCTTGCCTCTTCTGCTCTGTCGCTCTGTAGTTCCCTCCTGCTTTCTGTACCCAGCAGGACACTGGAACGGCTCAACCAGGCTGTCAGTTATCTTTGAGCAGAGCCATGGTAAATATCCTGCATTGATTAAGCAGATTTGCATAGGCAGAGCAGGCCTGGAGGCAAAGAGCTGAATGCTAACCAACATCCACAATGTCACAGGCCCAAAATACCATCTCGCCCTGCAGCTGCAAGGGTATTCTGCCATAAGAAGGCAAAGAATGTAATCAGACTGCTGGCTTTGTGACTGGAAGTTGCCAAGCCATGCCACGTTTGCCAGAACTGTTCTTTTATGCTGCTGTACGTCAGTGATTCTTCAAATCACAAGAACATTTATGTCCTTTTAATATCCACGTTTTAGTTGTTTTTACTTTTTAATGATTTGTTCTTTAATCAAAACAGGAGAGAGAGCCGCATCACTACTGGAAAAATAAATTAGAATGACTTTATCCAATGAAGATTTGAGTTAAGGGTTAAGAGTTAAGGGTCTGCGGCTTTGTTTTATTGGCTACAGTGTGCACATCGCCTCCTGCTAAATGCGCGGTGATGTTACTATAGGTTTAGTTGGCAAGCATCACTGCTTTGAACCTCAAAATAAATGTGTGTTGTTGTAACGAGTAAACTCCACTTTGCAAAATTGTATAAAATATTAATGTAAACAATTTGTTTATTTTTTAAATAACAGCTGTAATTAAAAATTAATTATAAAAATAAATGTATAATAAAAAACTGTATAAGAGGCATGAAGTGGAATTGAAAATCTGAAAATAAAAATCTGATTTAATATTTAAATTGAGATTTGAGAATTCAGAAACAGTTGCAATAATGTTACTCTCATCAGTGTCTTTCTCTTAACTTTGCATTCCGATTATAACCTGTGTGAACAGCTATTTTGCATCATTTTACTCTAAATGGAATTGCAACTATCTCTTTCTAAACCTGGTTGGAGAAAGGAAGGAAATCTACAGTATATACAGTGACAGCTTTATATGTATCCTTTGTTATATAAATAGTATTCAAAATGCTGAGAAAAAACAGTGAAAATGCCTCTGTTTTACATCTATTTATAATTTTACCTTTTAACAACAAATATTTACAATTTGATTTGACATCTTACTGTATGCATTTTCAAATTTCAGTGATTTTCTGTTTTCTCTTTTAGCTTATAGATGCAGTCAGTCCACTCTGATTTCTGTGAATGCACTGACTATTATTGAAGCTCAAGGGTGAAAATACAAGCCTGTCCGTAATGACCTTTACCTTGTCAAGGTAGAATAATCAGATTTCACTCTTTGCCTCAGCAGGCCAGCAGACAGCTCACTAAAACTCAATACACAGCAGAGCTGCTCATTTTCACCAGGCCAGACGAATAACAGGTCCAAAGGGCCCTGTCATCTAAAGCTATGTAGTCCTCATCCTGTACATTATTCAATATGAAGTGCAAGCAAGCCATAGAGTTTAGCCAGAGCAGATACCATATTTAATCTGACATGAGTAGACATGAGGCTGTGAGAGAGTCCATTCAATATATCGTTCAGTCGATAAACCAGAAATGTCTTTCCAGATATAAAACTTATGGAAATATAAAACAGTTGTACTGTTTCTCAGTACTATTCCTTCTCATTCTATGTTTTATTTGCAATTAAAATCAATGTGGTGTTTACTAAATTAATAGCTTTAACTGATTTGTTTTTTAGGATCCAGAATAATTTATGCTGCAAAATTAAGCAATCAAATTATTAATATTATATATTTAAATTAATAACCTCCCACAATATGCAAAATAGGCACATTTGGTTTCTTAAAGTCTCTTCAAATGTAGCAGTGTGTTTTATATTTTTTAGTATGCGTTATACTATTATAGATTTTGTCAAAATTTTAAATTAAAATTATATATATATATATATATATATACAGTATTATTTATATTTTTATGTTTCTATTTTATCAGTTTTTGTTGTTTTTAAACTAAATGAAAGTTAAATACATCAAAATAAGAATGTTGCAGTTTTGCGATTTTCATTTATTTTATATTTAATGTTATTAACTAAAATATTTTTCTATGGTTTTAGTGTTACTTTTAGTTAGCTATAATAATTCTGTTTCACATAAGCTAATAAATAAATGCATGTCATCGTCACAACAAGTGAACCGGTATTTAATGTAGTCTGGGTTATATTACTTTTTACCTTTTTTATAATGATTTTTGAGTAATTTAAAATTGTTAATTAGTAATTATACATGGTTAAGACCCTATTCAGTTCAGGTGGCAAAGTTTGTTGTAGAAATTATAATCTTGGCTGTTGGCCATGTAGTGGCAACGGACTCCACATACTTTATTAAATGATATTTAAAAATCAATAAACAGATAATTCTTCGTTTTTTTTATTTGCACAAAATACATTGTTCTTTAAATAATGTGTAATTTCCTTAAGACTGAAAATAAATTGAACGGATTTAACCGGATTTCCTTATCTGTCGGACACCATGAAGCATTACACTCTGGGCTTTGAGAAGAGTGAAGAAACAAGCTAATCTTCCAGGAGTTCAATATTAAGTTCCCGTCACTGTCAGACTGGGCGTGAGAGAGGGAGGGAAAAAGATTAGACTCTTCAGCACAGATGAACGTTAAAGGCTTATACACATTCTCACATTGTTAATATGTGGATTAGGCCATTTTCTCCTTCCCAACAGAAGTATCAATACGAGTACACAGCAGCTCCCCACTGCATTCTCGGCCTGCGTCAACGCTGAGCTCGTGTTATTGTGAAAGAGCGTTATTCTGAGATATTCAGTGCTTCTAACCGATTCCAGGATCTGTACCTGCGCATTAGTCTGAGTGTATTTGCAGACATACATATTCGAGGCGGCCATTGTGTCAGGAACGTTTTTTTATACCGAATATGGGTTCTGTTCGGAGCGGTTTATGAGATTAAATGCTGTCATTCAAGGGAGAAACCTGAAATAATTTCACATTTTCTCCGCAATCAGTCAATTACGATTCTCATTGCTTTCTGCATCTGTGATATCCTCCTCCTCTTTCAGTCACGAAGATGAGTTGTTTGCCACACTAAATATAAATTCAATGAATAATTTTATATTGTGATATTCCACACCCTGCCAGTGTGAAGCGCCACCTCTGCCCAGCCTGATGTGCATTTGAATGGATTTTTGCACCATTTTCATACCAAAACTGTGAGAAAAAGCAAAGTCCACCTAGAGTATAAAGGAAAAAACATTTTATTATTCCATCAAACCCAATCATATTTATGACCCTGAGCTTTCACGTAGAAGAGTGCCTTCCAATGCTCCCTGTGTTTTCATTTATATTTCATTTCATAAACCTGGTCTACGACAGTACTTATTTTGCCCCATGTTCTAATCCGCTCCTAATAAAGACATGCCAAGCAGAGGCTGTGAAAAACGAGCTCACCGTGGCGGTTGGCATGAGTAAGGGAGAGCGCTGGGGATAAATCAGAGCGGGAGACGTTGGAGACACACAGATAATCTCAGAGTGCCGCTGTGTGTTTGGTCCTCTCCTCTCAGCGGCGGTGATATACAGTGATGGGAAATCCATGCAGACTCTCGAAAGGGCGAGATGGAGGTGACTCGTATAAATGTTTGACGTGAGCAGTTTTTCAAAATAAAAGTTTGGAATTAACACCCGAGATGAGCTCAGCAAACTCGTTCACTGTCTGTCAGCGGTGAATTAATGTTTATTGACGGAGAAATAATGACACTGACTCACGAGCAGGCTTACGTGAAATCTGTTCCTGCAGAGCTGCTAGGAAACTTCTGTCATTTATAAAATTCCCCCCTACATCTCAGACTCATCGCATATTCATTTATTTAATATTGTGGCTAATTTGATTATGATTTCAGCTGCTAATAAGAGCGTGGCACTCTCAGCTCCATTCAGAGGAAATAGTTCTCCCAAAAATCTAAATCTTATTTTCCACTTTCATCTTTTTTTAGTTCCATGTATTCTTTATTAATTGACTTATTTTAATGTTTCAATATTTGCTTACTCTTGAAAAACATATTGACTGAATTTTGGGAACAAATGTCTCCCAATATAATAATACCAGTAATATTTGACCTAATTAACACATCTTTTTTTTGCCCTATGATTCTAAAGTAATTATTTTGTTTTATTTATCTTTTTATTTATATGTATATTACATATATTATAAATATATATATATATATATATATGCTTGTTTGTTTGTATGTGATTTTTTCAATTTAAATATACAGAATGTTTTCTGTGAAGGGAAGGTTAGGTTAGGGATGGAGTATACAGTTTGTACAGGATAAAAAATATTTTCTATAAAAAGTGGAAAATGTATGTGTGTTTATTATTATTATTTATTTATTTATATTTTCTTTAGTTCATTTTCTTATGTTGTTGTAATGGAGTTTACTGTCCTTTGTCTTCATAACGTTACAAAAATATTTATTTCTTTTTTACTATTGAACTATTTTTTTCTCAATTTTGTCAGAAAGGATCCTGTCCTTTTTTCTATTATAAGCATTCTTGGATATTTTTGGTCATGCAACACAGATTTTTACATCACAATCATTGCAGAAAAATGCATCTGGGCCCATACAATATATAATAGAGATTTATCTAAAAAGGTTGTTTTACATTATAGTTGTGCAATCTAATGCATTCAAGTCTCTCTTTTGTTTGTCTGTTGTCCTGTTTGTGTGTTTCACTGTGCTATAGACCACGGATGACATGGTCTCTTCGGCCGAATGCTCCAGTGACGACGAGGACTTTGCTGAGTGCGAAGGACATGCAGGTGGGCTAGGTCAGTTGAATTTTGCTTGCCTCTATGTGGTGGCCTTTCATTTGCAACTGAGGATCAGATCCTCAAAGCATCGCCTCCCCCCATGGATAGAAAAAGTGTAACTTCCTTTCCAATCCAACTCATGTACACCAATATAGAGACATGAATATACTAGGATATCCTAAGCAATAATCGAAACAAATCAGAAATAGGCATGGATTTCTAATGCTTAGTTCATATATTCAGTAGCCTGGAATCAGAGCTAATGTCAAATCATTCCCCTCAAACTTGTATTACGAGCTACACTTGGCCATGGGGTTTTCCGAAGTGGTTAACATGGTCACACTGATTACTAATTTTGTCCCCAGTGCCTATTATGAGAGCATACGTACAAAATTAGTACAGAAAAGTGACATGTTCTCTGCATTGATGCTTCAAAATGTATCATACTGAGATTTCTTTGCCATGTGATAGTGGACTGCATTTTGGCACATGATACATTTTGAGATTTCTCTTGAACTTTGCTTTCAGCCTTATAGTAGAGTGATATCTATGAGATTAATTGCTGTTGAAGCAGTCTTTTCGATTCCTTTCTGTTTCCTCATTTCAAGAGGCTTGATTTAAGTTAACTCGTTGTAATAGAGAACAGATATCATCGAATTTCTGTGTACCAATTTTTGTTTTGTGTCGTTATGCTTATTTTTAACGATATAATTTTGCCTCAGTGTGAACAAGTTGTTCTGCTAATATTTTCCAACCCAAATATGAAAAATACAATTCAGTGATTAGATTGATAGCGAGAAAGAGAGAGATTTGAGAGAAGTTGGGTATTGGCATTTTTTTTTTTTTTTTTTCAAAAAAGAAAAAAAAGTAATTGTAGCATTGAGGAAAATAGTCTGTCATGTCTTTTGTGAAATATGCACATTTTTTTATTGCAGTTATAGATAATTGAAAATTGATTCCTGTGCAAATCATGATTCCAGCCAGAGAGGTCAAATGAATCTCATTATATTTTGAGTAAAACCCTAGCATTTACATTAATTGGGTGTTTCTTCAACTTTGGGCACTTTTATATCCGAAGGGGTTGATTATTATTAAAATGAACAGATTTCAACATTTTGTGTGACATGAAGGTCACGTTAAAACGTTTTTACATCAAGTCTAGGAAAGTTTTTTTTTATCGTCATACTTTTATCATTCATCATTTTGATGCTTTTATAACAGATGTTTTTCCTAAAGTAGTAAAATAATCACAGAAATCGAAATAATAAATATGTGCATACATTATTTACATTTATTGATATAAATATTATAGTTTTTATTTATATTAATATGCAATCATATTTGTTAAAATATTTGTTTATACGTTTTTGTTTTTAGCACAACATGCTATGAAATGCATTACATTATATGAAATATCAGAATATGACTTGGTTACAAATTACTGCAAGTGAACTCTTAAATGTAAGTCCAGAAAGCCAGATGTGCCCCTAGTTGAACAAATAAATTAAACATTTTCCACGTCAGAAAAGCGAACCAGCACATAACAAGAAGAACAATGTGGCATCAGATGATTTCCAGAGGCCAAAACCATATCATGGCCTGTTAGTTTTATCTATTGACCTGTAATGAGCGCTCTGTCTTTCATCACAGAAATGCGCAACAGGTTTATTGTGCTCCATTGCATTAAAAATGTATGTTTCGTTTAAGTTTTCATGCAGACATGACAGGCTAGCGATCTGCTCTGTTCTGACCCTCTGCAGTTCTCTCAAATGTCAATGCCAATTTCTCCCAAATGACATTCATCAGTTTAGCGGTTTGAGAACAATATCCATCTTTCTGGAATCTTTATGTACTCATAAAGAAAGCTATTGGCAGGGTCCCAATCATCCAGTCACGTTTACACAGAAATTCATGCCATTCTAACCTCTACATCAGTTGATGTGAAGCTGCATGAGACATTACCGCTGCAGGGGTGCGTCCTCATATTCGGCGTGTGTTCTGTACCGCATGCGATGGGGTACTTCCCCTTGATTTGTCCTCTTAATTTTCATGAGCTTGTTCGTGGTCGATGTTATTATAGTCCTCATCTATTTCCCAGCTTTCCAAAAGCAACATTCCTGTCATCTCGCCTCATCTTGTTCCGCATGATATTTTGGTGTCGAAATCTATTTTTCCTCCATTTTTCTCAAGCATCTGTACCATCTGGGCTTGACCTTGAACATTGCCATTTTGATTAACAAAGCAAATAACAGGCAACAAAATCTTTTCTTGCCATCCAAAGAGTCTTTAGAGCTCAAGCATTGATGTAATCTTTTTAAGAAAGTTGTGTTTTAAGAATGACCAGCATCCTTGAACGCCCTGCCCTCTCCTCCTCCTCATCTGATTGAGCCGGTCTGCATATGAAGTCTTTTTTTTGAATGCAGATGGCATAAAAAGAGTTTTATTGCTACAAAGCGTGCGCTTCTCAAAGTCACGCTTTCTCAAGCAGTCATTTGTGGCATGTAATATGGTAGCTGCTAGTCAGAGCCATTTTCCAGACTATTCTCTCATTATTCAGTGCATGGTGCCATTTTTTGATCTCCATGCATATCCTCACCATCAGACTAACCTGAGTGCTGTACTGTTTGTATGAGCCAGTTTCAACAAAGCATCATACCTCAAGCTTATGGTTGCAAAGATCTCCGCTGCATTTCCTGTACCAAATTGTGTTCCTGTCTATCAACTTGTCTGTCTTGACGTGTTGTCACGTGATTCTGTTCTCTGTTTGTAAAAATTGTTGGGTTTTCCCCTTTATCCCCTATCTGGAATTCCATAGGAGGGCTTCTGCTGATTAACGATACGCTTCTGAATCGCCTGTAGAGCAGTTCTGCTGTGTAACTCTCAAATTATTTCTCTGCACACTGATCTCATTATTTTAAAGTTCATGCGAACCGAAAAAAGTTATATTGCTGTTATGCAAAGCTGCGGATGTATTTTTAGAAAACTGTAAATAAACTCCACACACATTTTGTTTATTCTGAAACATTTAATGGGGCTCATTTTCAGAGTGTTTAAATGATTCGTTGGTACAGTGTTTGCTTTTGAACAAGACAAAAGGTGAAATGAATTAGGAATCGAGGGCAAGAAACCTCCAGAGACTCAATTATCTGTTCTGGCAGATCTCTCATCTCTCCCTCTTATAGTTTATGGTACAGTTTGTGTATGCAGGAATGGGTCAGTGTGATGTTTTAATATTAAAGTTGCATTATAGATTTGTGTAATACTAATCGGTTCTAAAGGGCAAAGTTCTGCATCTTTCCAGAAGAGTGATTTGTTTAGGCTTATCGCTGTCTTATATTGAGGCTTTTGATGACATAATTACAGATAATTAATCAGGAATTAACAAGCTCCTGTTTTGCTGTGCAGTTATAGCAATTTGTTTGTGTCTGCCTTCCCATTAAAATATATGTCCCATTATATTTTTCTGTCATTAAAAAGTCAGCTTGACTCAAAGCGGATAAAGATAAATGAAGAATGAGATGGATCATCCCTGTAAAGCAGTACATTTTAAGCTCTGAAACATTTGTAATAAAAAAACTAAATAAATACTATAACCATATACTATAAGGACTAGGCAGAATTTTAGAATTATGGTCAGGATGCCCAACAAAATGGAAATTGGGAGTTTGAGGGCTTTAACTTTTCCAACTTTTTAATCAGTTTTTATGTTTTAAAGTGAGACTTAAAGCACAATCAGTATATAATTAATGTCACTACCTTTTGTTAGTTAAAGGGATATTTCATGGGGGGGTGAAGAAAGAACCAGAATATTTCTCCATAAATGTCCCCTTTTAATAATACTAATAGATAAAAATACAGTTAATACATTATTATTGATTGTTAATTGCTATGACTAATGCTGACTAATATGATTCCTATTAAAAAACAAAATAAAATAATAATAATAAAAAATTAAAAACTATGAATTTATTATTGTATACATTATATTACAATTAAGCATGCATTGCCGTTTAAAGGTTTTGGATCAGTATTTATTTGATTTTATTTTTTTAAAGAAATTAATACTTTTAATCAGTAAATATGACAGTAAAGTTCTTTTTATAATGTTACAAAAGATGTCTAAATGCTGTTTCTATTCATCAAATAAGAACTTGTTTCACAGTTTCCACAAAAACATCAAGGAGCTGTTTTCAACCTTGATAAATACAAGAAATGTTTCTTGAGCACCATGCTCATCAACTGCATAGTAAGAACGACCCAAGAAACCCTTGCATTTTTTGCTCACCTTCATGCTGATTAAAATATAATTAAACACAAACACATTTATTAAACACAAAATTACAAATATTGTCCTTAAAAGAGGTCCACATTATATACAGTGGGTACAGAAGTATTCAGACCCTTGAAGTATGCAGGCTCTTTTGTCAGTCATCCTGTCCCTGCAGCTGAAAAACACCTCCACAGCATGATGCATCCACCATCATGCTTCACTGTTGGGACTGTATTGGACAGGTAATGAGCAGTGCCTGGTTTTATCAACACATACCGCTTAGAATTAAGGCCGAAAAGTACAATCTTGGTCTCATCAGACCAGAGAATCTTATTTCTCACCATCTTGGAGTACTTCGGGCGTTTTTAGCTGAGGAGAGGCTTCCTTCGGGCCACTCTGCCATAAAGCCCCAACTAGTGGAGGGCTGCAGTCATGGTTGACTTTATACAACTTTCTCCCATCTCCCGACTGCATCTCTGGAGCTCAGCCACAGTGATCTTTGGGTTCTTCTTTACCTCTCTCACCAAGGCTCTTCTCCCCCGATAGCTCAGTTTGGCCGGGCAACCAGCTCCAGGAAGGGTTCTGGTCGTCCCAAACTTCTTCCATTTATGGATTCTGGAGGCCACTGTGCTCTTACGAACCTTAAGTGCAGCAGAAATGTTTTTGTAACCTTGGCCAGATCTGTGCCTTGCCACAATTCTGTCTTTGAGCTCTTCAAGCAGATCCTTTGACCTCATGATTCTCATTTGCTCTGACATGTATTGTGAGCTTTAAGGTCTTATATAGACAGGTGTGTGGCTTTCCTAATCAAGTCCAGTCAGTATAATCAAACGCAGCTGGACTCAAATGAAGGTGTAGAACCATCTCAAGGATGATCAGAAGAAATGGACAGCACCTGAGTTAAATATATAAGCGTCACAGCAAAGGGTCTGAATACTTAGGACCATGTGATATTTCAATTTTTATTTTTTAATAAATCTGCAAAGATTCTGTGTCAATCTGTCAACAATTCTGTGTTTTTCTATCAATACTGCAATGTAACAAGGAGTGAAAAATTTAAGTTGAATGCTTTCCGTACCCACTGTACTACAATCTTTCTGAAGCCATATAATAACTTTTTCTGTAACAAATAGATCAAAATGAGGCATTACTAAATAGGGCTCCTATTCAGTCTATATGAAAAATTGTCTCTGAATTGCATTTGTAGGACTCATTTCTCTTCCTTATGTGAACACCAGATGGCATTATATGCTGCACTCGTGATTTCAGATTCACACAATACTAAGAAATTCCCAAAAGATGCATATGTAACGAGCTGGATTTTAGTTATTCACCTGATTCAAGCAGATATCTACTTGTTAAGAATAAGTGTAGGTTGTTTTGTCATGCTGATTAGACAGAGGTGAGCGTCTTTTTAGACTCAAAAGCAATTAGATGTCGCTGGAATGCAGGAAATGAATAAAAAAACGGTAGAACAAAGGAAAGAATAGTCCAGATTAGAGAGCCAGCGTTGCTTGGCCCCATCCTGTGCCAAGAGAGAGGGAGCTGCTTTTATCACAGGCCTGCAGGTGGCAATTCAGCATTGGAGCTCCTGTTTAATTACCTATCCGTAGTGCAACCAGAGATAAGAACACACTAGACACCCGACACTGAGATACACCCCTTGTGTTAGAAGAGTTTTGAATAGTCTCACTTTGCAAATAATACTCAACGCGTGGCAGTGTTTGCATTCTAATGCGGTGCCTTACCGCACAGATGTACTCACTTGCCAGGTGCCGTCAGTCAATTAACTGCAAAGATGTACATTATTAACAGAACGTGTGTGTTGTAATTAGTTGAAACAAGTCAGTCTGGCGGTGAACTAAAAACAGTCGCAGCCTTCAGCGTTAAAGACCCGTTCACACCGAGAACTATAAAGATAAGAGTTTTAAAAATAATAATGATAAAAACATTGACAGCCAATCAGAGAGCTTTAAAGAGCTTGAGCAGTTAAAGCAGCAGGTGACATAACTGCAGTGAGTGCTTATACAGTATTAAATAGTCAGTTATTAAGACTATATTACCTATATATTACCTATATTATTAGCATTATAGTTATCATTCTTGGTACGAACAAGTATTAATTCTTGTTAACTCTTGTATTGGAATTTAATGTGGCATAAAATATATCTTTAATATATTGCAAGTAATCAGTAAGTGTCAGATTTATTGACACATTATGTGGTTTCGTTGTATTTAATAATTTCTGAGAGGAATTTATTTATTATTTTCCATTAGAAAGGAAAGCATAGATTTTAGATGATTAGATTATGTTCTAATTTAACATTTCACAAATGAATACCATTCGCCTTAAAGCTTTCAGAGAGTTTATTTCTATTTTCTGTAGAAGTCATCTATCTTGAACCCTCTTGTGGAATTCCTCAATCGATACTCTGCTGCTTTTGAACCAAAGTCTGTGGGTACCGTCCATGATTATGTGATTAAATGACTTTGCCGATAGAAAAAACTCTGCATTTTCCACAAAAGCGATCAGACAAACATCCGTGACCTACAGGCCCTGGTTAAAAGGCTTCTTTGACCTCGCTTTAACCTTTGATGTCTGATTTGACCCCCAGCTTGCTGTGTTGTTTGTCTACTCTCCCTAAATGCAACTTACTTTACGCATGCGTCAACATCTTGCAGTAAAAAAAACTTAACCCATTTTCAGCCAATTTTCCTCTCTCTTTGACATACATCCAGACTGCACGCCTGTTACATGTTTAAGACTAACAATGACAGATATATTTGTCTTTGGGTCACATGACAGAGGAAGCAGTTGTCTGTTAAACTGTCCCTCTCGATTGTGTCTGTTTTATAGTTTGTGCATCTGGTTGTAGTGTGTGAAAATTAGAATTGCTTTGTTCTTTCGTCTCTGGGAATTTTGTCTTTTTAGTTTACACACTCAAATCAATTTCATTTTTTGTTGGTTACCATTTTTTGACTAGCTGAATTTTTGGGTTCAAAATTACTGGTGAAATTTTAACTAGATGTGAATATCAAATCACAATTATCATGAATTTGATAACGTGTTTTGATTTTTGGTCTTCTTTTTTAGATTTGGAACTAATTCAGTGAAAATCGAATGTGCTTAGAGTCAAAAATCATCCAAATCATTTCCGAATCACATCAAGAACAAAATTGCACTGCCTCAAATGCAATTTGATTAAAAAGAATAGCAAAGAAATAACCAAAAAGGCACATGATGGTCAATGAAAAGGTTCCAGATCTTGATACACTTCTTGTTTTTTCAAATTTTGAGAGTTGATCTTGATTAACAATTGATGTTTTAAGAATGTTTCCAAACTGCATGGCGAAGAAGTTGCAGTTTAGGGTTTGTCAGATTGTCAGTGTTAGAGTTTTGTTCTTTTTCGTAGATGGGCATGTATATGCTCATTGTTTGTATATCCCCATCCCTTCCTTACAGCCAAAAACGTTAATGCTGCCCGACCGCTTCGTACTGCCTATACATGGACATGGCAACTGACTTACACAATCACCCCCATCATTATCATCTCCTATGTAGTATGTTCATAGGTCCAATTCCCTTGTCACAACCCCTCCCCCTTCCTCCCCCCCTCTAGCTATGGTAAAATATGTACAGTCATCCATTCACTCAAACCTAAAGATTAAAACCAATCTAAGCAAAAAGTTTAATTACTAGAATGTAGATATTTATTTAACAAAAAAAAAAAATGCTATATAAATCAAAGGCTCAAATATGTACAGTTTTTGTAAGAAAACTGGATTATATATCAAAGTAACAACAAAAGAGAATAATGGTGAAGTTTATTTTTCATGTTATGTGGTGTGGATGTATGTGTTGTTGCCTCCCTGTACTCTCTCATGTGGGAAACAAAAATATATATCTAACCAGAAACACGATGACAGTCGTTTTGTTTTCACAAAGAAAAAAACCTGTCCAAGAACATTCTTACACAACTTTCTTTTGTACGTTTTTTTTTCTTCATGCCAAAATCATGCGGGCAATTTGTTGATGTAAGTTGACAAAAAATTATGATATGCTTATGTGTTTATGTTTATACTATATATGCCGTTTATGCTTGTTTAAATTATAAATATAATGAGATCAAGACGTTCTGATCTTGATTTGCTAAATTCTACTGTTGATGTTTATATTGCCTGTTTGTCAGTACTGTATTGTGTGCTTTGACTAGTTATTGAGAACTTATGGTATTGGCTTTGGTTTATTTTTGGTGTTATTAAAGTCTGCCTCTTTAAGTTCTTTTGATTTTGAATTTTATTTTTATGCAAGTCTTACTACAAACCTGATGGCACTTCTATCTTTCATTTGCAATGACAGTCTGAATAGCTAGAGGGTGGAAAGCAGAAACAAACCTATGTACATTAAATGAAACTTTCTGTTTTTATTGCATGGCAGATACACCAAAATGTTTTTCTTCTAGTATTAGAATCACTTTCTGAATAGGTGTACATTAGTAGGGACCATCTTACCTCTACTGTACTGCAGCATTTTAACATATAGAAACCAACATTCATTGTATTTCTTATTACTTAGATTTAGTTATTACTTATTACGTATTAGATGTAGCTTATTACTTCGATTAGAGCCTTGCCCTTTAGAAATCAACCATATTTAATAGATAATTGCAGAAATCATTCAGCTGTCATTGTATTATGGAGACAGTAGCTGCCATTAGGAAGTCATTCAAAAGGCAAGAGTCAGTGCACTGCTGGGGAGCCACATCTTCCTGTTGACTTTGTTTCACTTCTTATACCGTCATAAGGTGAGACTTCACCTTGTAGCTTATATAATGATTTTCTTATATGTACTATGCGTTATTTCTTCTGACATGTATTTTTAGGTCAAGAGACTTCATGGCCATAGGAAATTATTAATTCATACATTTCTTTAATTATGCAAAATAGTAATGTTCATTAGCAGCCTATTTTATTAATAGTTCATGTTGAAATGCATGAGCGAATTCTAAAACGAATGTTTTAGTAAAAATGATTATTAGTGTTGTTAAAACAAAACAGAAATTGCTATTAGTATTGTTAGCTAATAAATCAATGCATCACAATTTGTGGATCAGTTCGGAGATTTTCCGAATGCATTGCGTTTCTTTCTGAAATCGACTCTGAGCTTATTTTTTAGTTTTTAACCACACACTTAAAAGCTCTTTTGAGAGCACGTGTGCGCTTTATGACGCAAGATTAAGAAAGCCCTTGTAATTCGTTTAACTTTTAACTTAACTTTTTTGACTTTATGAATGAATATTTTATGTTAAAGTGTATGTAAGGAATTGGAAACAGGTAGAGCGTTTCTAAAGCATGCGGTGCCATCTGCTGTTGAAAAGTAAGCTCAGAATCGATTTGATAGAGAATTGCGACTTATTTTAGATTTGATGCAGAATCATTTCTCAATTCGCCAATCATCGATTTATTTTCCCAGCCCTATTGTTAGCCCATGTTAATTATTAGCAACGCGCAACTTCAAATAGCTTGCGAACCAGCTCACCCACAAAGACCTGTCAAGTCCTTTTGATGCCAACTTATAGTATTTTATGTTCAATATTATTTTGGTTTTGTCTTTTATTTTGGTTTATTTTTATTTTGTTTTGTTTTTTTTGTACGTTCTGCCTTGTATCCGTTAGTGTTTCTTTAACCAGTTTTCCAGACTAACTTGCCTCGTGTCTTTGTTCAATTGTAGGAGGCGAATTAGTTTTCCCAGTACTTGTAAAGGATCCCTTAGAGCTCCCCTCTGTAGCCACTCGTACACCCTCCATCCCCTTTCCCCCAACCCTCCGCCCCCACCTCACCATTATTGAGACCACCAAAGAGTCCCTGTCCATGGCCACTGAGGCGGGGGTACCTTGCTTGTCGGACCGAGGCAGCGATGATTGTGATGATGATGATGATGGCTTGATGATATCTGGGTATGGCTCTGGGGAAGCATACGACTCTAACCTGCCCCCTACTGATGATGAAGATTTTTACACCACCTTCTCCTTGGTAACAGATAAGACCTTGTCTTCGTCGACCTTTGAAGGTGGCTACAAAGCTCACGGGCCTAAGTGGGGATCCAAGGACTTTAGACCTAACAAAGTCTCCAATTCTGGTAGGACTACTACCACGTCTTTTTCCCCCAAGCTGAGCCGCTCCACAACCACGTCCACGCCACCCAAACTGCCCGCGGGCAAAATGAATCACAGGGAGCTAAAGCCCCAGCCCGACATAGTCTTGCTTCCATTGCCCACTTCCTATGAGGTAGACAACACAAAGCTGAAGAGCCCATTAATAACCTCCCCCATGTTCCGTAATGTACCCACAGCAATCCCCACGGAGCCGGGCATCAGGCGGGTTCCGGGGGCCTCCGAGGTGGTCCGTGAATCTAGCAGCACCACCGGAATGGTCGTCGGGATAGTTGCCGCTGCCGCTTTGTGCATCCTAATTCTGCTGTACGCCATGTATAAGTACAGAAACAGGGACGAGGGATCCTACCAAGTGGACGAGACCAGGAATTACATAACCAACTCGGCGCAGAGCAATGGAGCAGTCATGAAGGACAAGCAGCAGAGCGCAAAAAGCGGCAACAAGAAACAGAAAAACAAGGACAAGGAGTACTACGTGTGAGAACGTCGCCCGTCACTTTGACCGAACTTTGAGCTGTTGGGCGCTGCGCCGAGAGAGGGCGACAGGAGCCGAACCCCGGCGCTGCGCCGAGAAGGCAAACTCTGACGCGAACTGTACCATAAAGCACACTTACAACCGTAAGCATACCGCGAAGGTAAAATAGCAAACATTAGTGACCTTATTCCTCTATCTGGTCGGAGACGTTATCAGTGTAGAATATTCCACAGCTACATAATAATCCTAAGTGACTTTTAGAGGTATGTGAACCTTGGCGTAAATCTCGTTTTTCTTTTCTTTTGTAACTCTGTAAAAAAAATGGAAGAAAAAAAAAGAGGAGAACGTTTCAAGCATGTAAGAGACACATAGTGCTGACGTCCGTAACGAAAGTGGGACCCAAAAAATGTTGTTCACGTGAAAAAAAAGAACTCCTGCCAACAAAATAAACAAATGAATAAATATATATATAAATATATATATAAATTCTATATATGAGAAATTTGTATTGTTTATATACATTACATGTGGTGTCTTATCATTTTTTGCTCTCTGCAAAAAGAAGAAAAACACGATGTAATGAACGAAGACCGGTCACCGAGGCTCTGACAGCACAGCACTGTTATGATTTCCAGCCGAAACTGATCATTCTAAGTGTACAACCAACTGTAATATTGCAAATGTGTGAGTTTCCAGAAAGACAGTGACGTTTCCTTGTCTCAGTAAAGCGACTGATTGTAGTGCATGCCATGCCATCCTTCGCTTCGATCACGTCTGCCCACTGGGCCGATCCGATCATCAGATAGACCTCTCGTCCCTCAAAGCGATTCGACAAGGGAACGGGCTGCAAAGTGGAACTTTTTCAACCGTATGTATGTTGGTCCATTTGCTCTCGTCTCTTTTTTATACAGCTGTCTGGTGCAGACTGGCGCAGTGCTATGATACTGTTAAAGGATGTCTATACGAAAATAAATCTAATGTGAAAAGTGTGAAAAAAAATCCTATCTGTTGTCACAGTCGACTGTGTCGAACGAGAAATTTGTTTACATATTTTATTACATGATAGCGGTTGTACTTTGTAGGTAGATGATGTACATACGAACCTAAGTTGTATTTTTTTTAGTAATTCTATTGTACAGAGAGATCATTTGATTGATTTATTCAGTGTGTTTCATGCTGAAAAATCCAACACTGTCAACTCATGTGAAGGAAAAATATATATATATACAGTACACACACGTTTTTTGTAAGGACAAGCAGAGAATATTGTTAGATTAGAGGTCTAATCTTTCTCGCAGATGTTTCTAAGTCTAAGCATGGATATTTGACTACTTGAAGCTGTCGATGAAATACAAGACACACTTCTTAATTGTACCAAGGTTTCCTTGTTATCAGTTGTTTTATTTATAGAAGAATCAAAGAAATATGTAATAAAGACAGACTAATATGGACATATATGGACATGCAGCTCAGATAATTTACGCCGTGTGTTTCTTACCTTAATGTCTTAATACAAGTGGCCTGGACTGCAAGTAAGCCCTGTCGCAATGACGCAAACTTTTTGCCATTTTTGTTCTTATTCATTTTTTATATGTTTGTTATTCACTGTACCATAAATACGATGTCAAGATGTGCCCATGTTATTTTTTTAATCTTCATTTTCTGTTCAACTTCACATATGCTTTTAATATTTTTATTTATAACATCATAGTCATGTAGCTTCACCTTAAACAATATTTGGCGATGATCTACAATAAAACATTCCATGGAGGTTGATCATACATGGGTCGTCTGAATGTGCTCATATCTAAGTATGTGCATCGAAACATATTTTTCTGTCATTCTTTGCTCTGAACATCACACTTTAATTTCCTGTTCTGTTGTGACCTTTTGAAATATGCCTTTCCTAGCATGCTTTTAATGGATTAGTTGCCTCACTTTGTTTTTAGCGCAAGAAATGTGAGGTCGTCGTTTGTTATACAGATGAAAGACGACTGCATTTCAGTAGCCAATCAGAAAGCAACAATTAAACAGACGCAGATATAAAACCCTGTACCCACAATGACCTGTTAACAGCAAAGAGCAGAGATCTTGTGCACGAAATGTTTCTCTGTTTGTTACCAAGGCAACACATAGGTACAAATCAGAAGCTGTGACTTCTGCTGGGGTTTAATTGTTTCATTAGACATGGTAATTCAAGTATGCCTGACTATAACAAGGACATCCAGAATGCTATTGTTTGAGAACAAATACAATGTTTGAAATCCTGACTGGGAACAAAAGCATCAACTTCTGTTTGCATGCAACATAAAAACAGACAGATATGACATCATGCATGTCTACAAATGGTGAGAAGGTGAGAAATTGGGACTTGTTTTTAAAGGATGTAGACTAATCATTGAATCAAACGTGAACGTTTAATTGCTTAAACGTTCACATTTGCCTAAAGTTAATGTTTTCAGTTTTGCTGCATCTCCTAACATTGACAGCTATTAGGAGCGACAAAGTAATCAGAAGTCGTTCATTTTTAGTGGCAATTTCCAGCTTCATGGGTTACAGTGGCCGTTTTAAAGAGATTCGAGTGTGTAGCTGCAAAAACACTTGATAAAGTTTTATGCAAATGAGCAGCAACGACCCCAGTGGTCATTTTTAACTGATTCATTGTCAAAGCAAATTATTTTTTACACTCAGTACATCTCATTTGTTTTTTTGACTACTTGGTGTATATACAGGTCATCGCTGAAATCATCCAGCAATAAAAACACCTACTGTAATCTCCAAAAATAAAGTCACTATGAACAAGCATTTCTTTTCTTCCCAGGTGCTGACCGTAAGTCCATATGTATAAAAAGAGCTGTTTAACCACTTCCACCCATTCTTAAGATTTCCAGGTGGTGGAAGGAGCAGTGAAAGAGATTTGCAGGATGTTGCAAGAACTGGCAACAAACCAATTTTTCTTCTTCTTTTTAACAGCCGATGGAATTACTAAGTGCCACTTTTGTGTGTACTGTGGTATTTTAGCATCTTTTTTTTTTCACAACCCACCCACAATCCAATCTAACCAGGTGCAAAATGTGCTGAAATAGTCCTGTGTTCAATTTTCATTGTCATTCATTTGGGAAATTAGGCTCACACAACACTCTATGACAATTAATGCGTGCTTTTGTGGCCATGTTTGTATCGTTACTGAATTTGAATAATCTAGTGTAATTTTCCTTGTGAATTCCTCCCTGAGGTTTTGCTTTCATATACTTTTTTGAACAAACTGCCCTACAAGATAACTAATTCTTTCAAAGAGGCTGTAAAATGTTGTACTTGAAAATCATTTACTGTGTGTCCAAAAAGGAGTATATATATATATAT
>JAUMHP010000072.1:5300867-5313012 GCA_032361065.1 Enteromius trimaculatus | reverse complement strand
TGTTTTATTTGTCACATATCAACACACATGCATTTATTTAATCAATCAATTATTGATCAGTTATAGGTACGTGTTATTTATTTTTTATTATTTTAGAATCCAAATGTCCTGCAAGAAGGCCAATTCTTTTGACCAGTCCAAAATTTTTGACCAGTTTTATTACCTTTGCCCAGGTATATCTAATATTCTTTTTAAACAGGCAGAGCACAGAAGTTGCTCTAAATAAAAGAGGAGCGTGAAATGTACAATTTCGTAATGAACATCTTATTACATGGGTGGCTGGATTATTGAACCACATTGACTGAGGAAAACCTTTTTCTGGGTAAAGAGAAAGTTAATTAAAATTCTACAAAGGCTTAAAATTCAATAATCCCTCCTCAACTTCCAGATAAGTTATGTTGATTGGGACCATTCATCAAAACAGACCTTTTCTGTGTTCGAAATTAGTCCTTCCTTTTCTGTAGGAAAGACCTTTGATTGGGAATCTAATCTAACTGCTTTTGCATTTTGCCGTTTAATTCTGTTGTCAGTATATAAAGCAATTGCAATGAATTTGCATGCTGTATGAGTGGCTCAGCCATAAAAGCAAATGATGACACCGGATTTAATCAGATTTTGATCGACTGCATCAATGAAAACCGAAAGAGCAGAACTACACCATGATTGCACTACATCATGCAGTAAAAATGTGAACATATAAACATCCTTATGAAGAGATTGACAGGTCCTGATTGATCGATGCTGGTGTTTCCTTGACAATGGGTTTCATTCACTAATAAGTGTGCTCTTTCTTACTTCACAGGAGTTTTTCTTGAGTTGTCTGTTTACAGTGTTTATGTTGTGCAATTGTCATGTTAATCAGTATACTGCTCTGTAATGTGTATATTTTTACAAATCCAAAATCATGCACACCATGCTAGCAAACAAGAACATATAAACCATGCAAATTGTTTTTGCAAGCAATATGTATTATAAATGATTGGATTATGAGGGCCTCTTAAAAGTCAAATGAACTTTATTGTAATGGATAAATTATCTGCTGCCTTTGAAGGCTTTTGAAACGCTTGTTCTTGTGATGCTAGCAACCCGAGCCAATCGTGCTGTTGGTCCAGAGTGATTAGTGACATGAAAATTTACAGCGCCAGCAGAATTCAGCTCACCTCTGGGGAGTCATTCACCGGCTGAACAACTATCATTGAGAAGAGCAGGAAGGCTAACAGATATATTTTTACGAGTATTATAGACCTCCCTGATGATATCCATAAAACACTGCATATGCTTCCGTTTCGAGGTGACATCCTGCACATGTCATCAGTGCGGGGAAAAAAGCATTCACTTTTGAAACAAATGCATCACTGTAATGGTAGATGGAGATGTACATGTGACACAAATACTCCATAACTCATAATATTGCCATTTATAACGGTAACGGTAAGTCCATTTATTCTATAAAAATGGTTCAATCCAATAGTGAATTTATAGATGGTCTATTTTCACTCTCTATAAATCTTCCTATTGTCCCTCAAATAAATAGGGGATCATCAAAACCATGCCATTCTAAAACTGTAGCAGGAACCTGATCCACAGAGACTGAGAGAGAGAGCGAGAGAGACTGGTAAAAGCCTTGATTCATTATTAATCTAAGCTGCAGAGCACTGGAGATCAGCCACTGCTTTACAGGAATACTAACACACCAGACTGGGACATTGCTGTGTCGGACTGAGGAGGATATACAGTATGCTTTTGCAAAATATGCATCATTGCCATCAGAGGATTAGCTTTTCTAAACTACTTCTATATAAGCTGCATATTTCAGCACAAACAGCAAATCATAATAATGTGATTTTCTCTCTTTTCTCAATTTTTTTTCTTCTTCTTCTTCTTTGTTATTGCTATTTAATGTTATTTTTAGTGGTAAAAAAAGTGTAAAGAAAGTGTAGACAATGAAAACTGGAGGGTAGTAAAGTCTACTTAGTGTTTCTGTGGTTGAGAGTATTATGTATGTGTGTGTGTGTGTGTGTGTGTGTGTGTGTGTAGTGTACATTTATGAGTGAATATACATATCATTTAAAAAGTAATATCAAGAGTAAGAATAATTCTTGTTAAATTGAAAATATTTAAGTACATATTTTTTTCTTAACTAAAACATATATATATATGCGTGTGTGTGTGTATGCATATATATGTATATATACAGTACTGTGCAAAAGCAAAAGTCTTTGGCCACTAGTATTTTCATCAACTAAAAATGGTTTTAAGTGGGTTATTTCTATCTTTTGCGGTAGTGTGTCAGTTGGGAATATCAGTTTACATTTCCAAACATTATTTTTGTCATTAATTGTAATAATGCAGTGAGATTATTAACAGCCAGTGTCTACACACAGAGATCTGATCTGATCATCATCCAGTCTGTCTGGAATGACATGAAGTAACAGAACAAACTGAGACAGACTCAATCCAGAAGAACTGTGGCATCGTCTCCAAGATGGAGGAAAAAAACCTACCTGGAAAAGCTACAGTGCTGTTCAAAGTTTTAGACACTTGTGTAAAAATGCTGTAAAAGGAGGAGGATGCTTTCAAAAATAATATCATAAATAAATTTATTTGTCAATTAACTTCTATTAACTAAATCAAATAAATATTTGGTATTACAGCTTTTGGTAAAACAGCTTTTGTTCCGAGGTACACCTGCCCATAGTTTTTCAGGTAGCTTTCAAGGTAGGTTTTTTTGAAGTATCACTGGCTGTTTTCAGATGTTGTGCAGACAATAATCTCACTGCATTGTTAAAAACAAAATAATGACAAAAATAATGTTTAGAAATGTAAACTGATATTTTCAACTGACACGCTACCACAAAAGATAGAAATAACCCACATAAAACAAATTTTGACTTTTGCACAGTACTGTATATATATTCATATTAAGGCGTTATTACCCAATTAGATTAAATAAAATAACCAAAACAGAAATACAACTTGAAATAGATAATTAAAGTATTACTGAGAAAACACATTTATATATATATATATATATATATATATACTGAAGCAGTATTTTAAATATGCATTTAAATACGCATTTTAAATAATGCTGTAGAATATAATCAGTAACAGAAGGACAAACCAAAAGCCAGCCTGGTGTGATATTTTTAAACTAAACTTTTCACTTAAAGTGTGCTAATATAATTTGTAAAGGGGAAAAAAATATATAAAAACGGAAAATTGAACAATTTCTAGTCCTTGTTTAGTCTTAAGTGTTCATATCGCAAAATATCAAATTATACAGCATAGTCATGCAAAATATAAGTTGAATAAAATACAAATGATTGCACTGTTCTCTGTTACTGAATGCACAGCGCCCTCTAGAGACACGTTATGTGTGTGCAGGTGTGTGTGTGTGTGTGTGTGCGATCACTGGAGTTCTACAGGGGGGTGATTCTGAACGAGAGCCTGTGGTCAGATCCCCTGCCTGTTCAGGCCAGCGTGACACAGACAGCATGATGTACCAATGCTGTATTGTCTGAAGACAATGCCACAGTTCTCCCAAACATTCCCTTTCACCAAGTAAGTGGAGCAAAATGTCGGTCACAGAACAGTATGGTTCTTGTAAAGACTTCCTCCCTTTTGTTTGCGAAAGAAAAAAGAAAGGAGAAAAAGACTTTGGAGAGTTAGTTAGAAAACTACCTTCATGTGACCAAGTTTTCATTATAGCCTTTAGTTTTATTCAAATATATATAAATGGACCTAGATGAATACTTAATCACTGCTTGCTGAAAATTATTGGGAAGGTATGAGAGTCACTCTTAAAAATGTTTTTTAAAAGTTTTATGTATGTCTGTATGTACTGTATGTGTTCATTCATTCGTATTTTGATTTTATTTTATTTTATTTTATTTTATGCAATAGCAAATGTATCATAATAATATGTCAAAAAAATATCCAATAAATGTAATTATATTGTAATGTTCTAAAACCTATAACTTTCTTCTTCAGAACACAAAAATAATAAGTAAAATGAAATAAAATTTAAAGTATGGGGGAAAATGTAGATACTGTATTTCAAAATCTACAATAATGTTTTAAATAATGTTTCAAACAATAGGAAATGATGACAGAAGTTAAATTTTTGGGTGAGCTATCCCTTTAAAAACATTACAGTAACTGATGAAATGGACCACAAATCAGCATCCCAGCATCCCCATAATGATCATGACATGTTTCTTTCCCATTCTTTGCCTCCAACTTAATAAGAGGAATAAAAATCAATATAAAGATGATGACAGATAGTAAACGCAATAACACAACACAATAGGGTTATGGATCAGGATCAGACATAGATCAGAACAGAATGAGTTTAGTATTGACATAAAGCATTTGCTGAGCACTGAGCACGCAGCATTTAAGGAAAGTGTACAAAGAAAAAACTCTGGGAAAACAGGAAATAAACTCTTAACAGATTTAACATGTATAGAATTTACAGAGCATGAAGGTGCATACCAGGTTTAATGGTCCTCGCCTGAAAACCTGAAGATTTTCATAAAAGTGCTTAATGTAAGTCAATGAGGGGGAAAAAACAGGGAACTGCGTAAAAGAATGTGTGAAATAATCTGTATAGAATTTAAAACACTACTCGTTTTAAAACTCAAGGGAGGCTTTTGGAATTTAGTCAGAAAATAGAAAGTGTTAAAGAGTTAGTTCACTCCAAAGCGGGTTCATTTCTTCCCTTTGCCCTTTGATTTTCATTGTATTGATGTTCTTCAGAATACCTTTTTTAATTTCTACAAAAGAAAGAGAGTCGTGCAGGTTTGGAAAGTAAATGATTCTGGAATTTGAATGCAAAGTTTAAGATATAATAATCTGTTGTGTGTCCAGTAAATGTAAACAGCTAGAAGCCTAATCCTGCTAAATTTGGTGGCTTTAGCATGAGAAACGAATGAAGGAGCATTTTGTACATCAGTAATGGACTATGGAGGCAAAATGAGAGTGATGAGAAAAAAAGCGTGGAGGAGAGGAATCCGGTCAGAAAAATAAGCACGTTTAAATTGGTTTGACAAGTGCATCGGGCCAACATAAATATTAGGTTTCCGTAACAGAGCTTTTACTGCCAATGAGGAGGCGTTCGCCCTCTGTTACTATGGAGGTGCAAAACAAAATAACATTTGCAAATGTGTGAATAACTATTTTCCCTCCTCTTATCATGAAAAACAAGAGATGCTTTGGTGGAGACATACTGTGAACAAACGACTGGAAATAGAGATTCCATCCCGGGGCGGCTGTCAGAACATTGAAATGTTTTGTCAGAGTAATGAGCCATGTTGGTTTCACTCCTGCAATAAACTCAGCTTAACCAAAAGACTTTGAGAAGAACCCACCTGAGATCCTTCATGCTGGAAAAGCTACTACAGTCTGCAGTAAATCTTAGAGAAACTGCATTGTAATTAGCCGACTTGAGATTGTAAGGTGACCCAGTCACTGTAGATGTTCCCTATACAATATATAGCAGTATTTCATTGCATATTATAAATCTGCATAACCAGCAGGGCATGTCTCCCTCTGGCATAAGATCATGAGTTAAAAAGAACTCGCTATTTTATTAGATAAAGCCTCGAAGGAAAACTAAATTTAAGTTATCTACTCAAACCGATCATTTCCGAGGAATGTTTTGGTTTCAACTGAATGATTTACTGAGTTTAATATATTTCCAGTTAACACCTGTTTCTGACAGCCTACCTGTTCTTGTAAACACTGGATATTCTTTCATTCAAGTGGATTGAATAGACGTGGACCACAACTTGCCTCTCTTTTTAACATCTTCAACGTCCTGCCACAAAACCCTAATGCAAATTAAAACCAAATCTGTTAGGCCTCATGAAAGATCAGTCATCTTGCACCTTACTAAATATATCTTAGCTGAAACTCAGCTTCTCAGATGGATTGGCTGTCAAGTTTGGGCATGAATCTGGATTATTTAACGAGTCTATAAATTAAATTTAATAGCAACCCTACCAAGTCATCAAAGAGCTTCTGGAAGCTGGCCTCACAAGATTTACATCTTTATGGTCTATTAAATTTATTCACATAAAATTCTGCATCTGTGAGCCTAGCTTTTATCAGATGAGCAGGATATATTCTTATGATTTATGACT
This sequence comes from Enteromius trimaculatus, assembly GCA_032361065.1. Taxonomy (NCBI): domain Eukaryota; kingdom Metazoa; phylum Chordata; class Actinopteri; order Cypriniformes; family Cyprinidae; genus Enteromius; species Enteromius trimaculatus. The sequence goes on along the minus strand of JAUMHP010000072.1, from coordinate 5,306,866 downwards.
ATTTCAACCTGATTCTTAATAAAATGATGAAGAAAAAATGCATTTAGACATCTGTGAGGCATCTTAATTCAAGGACAGAAAAAGAAGCGCCTGTGAAGGATGGAGAAAGAATTTTTCCAACACAACTTGTCCGATTTGCTGCGTCTTTAATCAGCCAAATGGCACAATAAAACAAACTTGGCATTAAACATAGTAGGAAACAAGGCACATGTAACAAGCTGCCAATCAACGTTCTTAATGGTTCCTCTCAAAATATATGTTAAATACATTCAATATTAATTCAGACCCAAAGTTTCTTTTCAGTTGTTAGGCTTTCACAGCATCAGGAAGAAATGAAATGAATGGAGACATAAAAGCAAACCCATAAAACGTATTAACCTTGATTTTGACAGCATGCTTATTATTATTCTCTTTAAATGAAAAAATGTGGGAAAAACTGCTGTTACATTAGAAAATGTGTTTTAAAACAATATAGATGTAAATGTTAATAATAATAACATTATTATCATTATTATTGCATTAAATTGATCATAACAGTTTGTACCTTACAGGTTAACAATGGTTTCAAGCATGAAAGTTAAATTGAATTTCTTTATAATGAAATATTTTGCTCTTAGTGACTGATATTTTATCTATTACCAGTAATGTAAGAAACCAGAATGTGTTGATTAACATGAGTTAAGCTAGATGTAGAAATGACAATATATCAGACCTTAAAACAATCAGCTGTAAATATAATGTTATATGAATTCCAGGCTGAATTACATGTGTTTGAGCGCAGGTTGATCATCAAGCATCAAAGATATTTGGAGCATGTTCAGTTTGAACTCAATTCAAAGTGCAAATACTTGGCTCTAGAAGCTAACCTTTATAAGACTCAAGACAAAAGCATAATTTTGCCTTATCCATGTGCTGTATCAGTGACTAAGTGCATCTCCAAAAGCTGCTAAGATTCTTACCAGAGTCAAGGAGAGGACATATGAAAATAAGATATAAGATTATGTTGATAATAACGTAAGAACTGTTAGGGTGGATTACTGGGACATGTATAGACATGTGCGTAGATGAATGAGAGAAATGAACATCACATTTACAATGCAAGACGTTGTTTGATTGAACAGTTTGATTTGTGATTTGTATGTAATACAGTCAAATCTTTACTGCTTAATATCATACGATTCTCAGAGAAGGTTCTTAAAGGGATAGCTAAGCCAGTAATGAAAACTGTGTCATCATTTACTCACTCTTGTCATTCAATGGCTTTTTTCTTCTATGGATATTATGAAGAATATAGAAAGGGAACCTAATCTTCATTAGGTATTGCAAATCGTTTTTTGGGTGAGCTATCCCTTTAAGAACTAATTATCTTTAGGAATTTTCCTCTCATCAGATTTATACATGCAGGGAAAAGAAGTGCATTAAATAAGAATAAAATGTTTGGCATCCCTCGGGTTGGACTCTGAGCTGATTTACTGAATATATTGATATTAGGCCTAAGATCGTTTTTTCGAGAGAGCGGCCAGATCACATCCAAACCAAATAGTCCACTGTCGAAGTATGAACATGAATGGCTTATCTTTGAACTGCAGACACATACATTTAAAGGCTTGCATCAACATTTCGTTTGAATTTATACTGGCCGATTTGGCAAACGTCCGCTTTTCTAAGGAGTCACGTTTTGACCTTATCTGAATAAATGGGACGAGGTCCCCCCCACCCCCCCACTTTGGTCCCGCGTTCTTGTTATGCCCTATAAATGAGAACACTTCTTCGCACGCTGCTTAGAATTCTGTTCAGTACCTGTTTACCAGACGCATTCCTTAGAAGGCACACCATGGGACCCTTTCCTGGAGTGGGGCTTGTGTTTGTTGCTGTTGTGTGGCTCTTTTCCGATGCCTCTATCTTTAACGTTGGCAACCTCCATACTCCATCGTGCAGCACGGTGCCTTCCAAGACTGAGACAGTCTGTGAATAACGTCTCAGCGGTCCAAATGGACTAGTTCCGCTCGGATAAGCGATGCCCGGCCACAACAAGGGGTTCTGTTTCATGGTGCTTCCCAGGGACATGTTCTCTCTGAGCCTTTGCTATTTAGTTATTGGCAGCCTTGAAGACGCACAAGTTCAGCCAGAGACCTCTGCGTCACACGGTTTGATTGTGTTGCACATGTTCAGACCCATCACTTTGCATTTTTGCAGACACATATTTAATGTGTGTGTGGGGGGGGGGGGAGCACATGTACTCCTCGAGCCCTTACGGCTGGTGCATTTCCTTTTTTTATTTGTCATCGTGCAACGGTTTCTCCATCTGGAGTTTTCCGCTGAACTTTTTCCCTCCCTTTTTCAATCCAATCACCCCTCATTGAAATTTCCCAGAATCAAACACAAAAAACGGAGGGGTAGGGGGTGGAGTCATAGTCAGCAGCAGTTCAACTTTATTTTGTCTTGCCTTTTTCTTTTTAAAAGGAAGAGGACGGTTGTAGTACATGAGAACAGTTCTGTGAAACAAAGCTCAAAGCGCTCAGAGTGATTGTTTCAGCATGTTAGCAGTCGTCCTCATTTGGATCAGGACAGAGAGGTGTGGTCTCTCATCCAACCACAGACAGGACAGAGGACCATTTCGTCTGTGATTTTCATGTGCACACCAGCACCGTATTGACCCAAATGAGTGACTACCAATCTGTCAACGACATTCGAAAACCTTTCTCTAACATTCAGGAGTAAAGAAACTTTTCATCAGCTTTCCTGTACACTGCAGTGAAGCCACGTCCGGTGACTGAGGCCATTGATTTGTTGATTGATAAGTACAATACGGGCCAAAATAGTTAGTAGTTTTCCTAACGGGATGCAGGGAATGCTTTTATTACGGGTGCAAATGAACTGAACAGTGTATCAGGGATGAAAAGCTGATGGTACATAGAATATGAACGATTGTCAGTTGAAGAGGGGAAGCATTACAAGTGCATAAACAGGCCACATATTAAAAATAAACATTGAATGTCAATAAAAATAAATTATTCTCTTTTCATATAAAAGCTGGGTACTTATGCTTTCTCTTCTGTTCAGCAATTTGGTTTTCTTTTGTAAGCAATATGTTAAGTCGCAAAAAAATATTGCACACTTTAACTCTACGTTAATCGGAAAGAAACAAGTTATTAATAGTGCATCTACAAATTGTTTTGCTGGCAACAATGTAATCTCAAAATTGAAGTGCAAACCACACGGTCAGTATTTAGAGTCTATATTCATTTCATTCTTTTTGAAAAATGGTTAGGAATGTAGGACACCTGCTGATCGTTTTAGACAATTCAAGAAAATGACTTGGAGCCCAGCCCAAGTATTTCCACCGGAGCCACTGTTAAACAGTTTGAAAAGCATCGTACCCTCGATTTCTCTCCATTATACAAAAATAAAATCTTCTAGCATTCACAGAAAAGGCTATTTGACCTTTTTCCAAGAAATTATCGCTGCCCGTAGCACTTCTCGAGCCAATGCCGAACATCTTTAAGGTTGTAGAAAAATGGACCCTTACCCCCAAGGTAAGCAATTTTATTCTTCTGCACAATGCAAACCCGCTCATAGGCCACACCGTAGGCTACGTTGGCGTTGTTGTCCATGCAATCTGCCACCAATTGGCACTGAGGCGGTAAAGAAAAGTGCTCCAGAAGTGTCCGGGCGGCAAACATCCTCTCCTCCAGATTACGGTGTTTCCTCACTTCAAATGAAAAGTTCTCCATGGGAGGAGCCGCCCAGCCATCTGAGGGGTGAGCCTCATCGATGTAGACAAGCAGGAAGTCTGCCACATCCGAAAATTCCTCAACCATCCGCCGGAAAACCGGCAGCTGGCTTATAAAGGGGGGTCAAGTGGCCGAGCCGAAGTTGACCACTAACGGGCGGTCGGGAGACTCAAAGTCCAGAAGATGGCACTCGTTGTGGGTCTTACCGCTGACTCTCCAGCATCTGTTGATGCCAGGAACCTTCACCACCTTAGAGTTTGGAGCAGCTTGGCCCAGCTTCACCTGAACAAAACAATTCCACATTTATACATTACTATTTCTGAGGACATGGGCAATGAGCAATAATGCCTAGTGGCCAGCTGAAAGATCACACTGAAAATTACTTCACATTGAATTAGTGGGTTTATTGGCCTCTGTTGTTATGGAAACTCAAGTGATGTCACCAGGCTTGAGATCTCACATTCACAGTTGTATACATACAAAAAAAATACAAATTCTTTGGAGGTTTGTCACTGCTCTAAATGTTGTGGGCTTGCACCTTTGAACACCGGCTGTAAGAACTTTTAAGCATCTTGTAGAAAAAGTACAGCGCATGATCTCTCTGATCTTTAGTCAGATAAAAAAAGCCATTTATGTGATTATGTGAGTGCATTTAAATTCTGGCACTGTGTTAACACCTGCAAACACACATGAAATCCATCCTCTCACTGTGCCAAAAAAAAGTCTGAGTCACTGGCGTTATTTGAAATGATTAAATGATTTCCTCAGCAAGACTTTGTAACCAAACAATGACATAGTTAATGGTTGAGGACAATGAATGCACATTAAGCTAGTTTATCTTACCCCACAGGGTGATCTGATTGATTTTTAGTTAAAAAGTAACAGGAATGTGAATCCAGACATTTAATGAATTAAGAGCATTGACCCAAGAGGTCACTGACTGTCTGGAGGGCAAAGTTCACACACCTTTATAAGGATTAGAACTGCACCAAATGTCATGTTTTGAAGACTGAGCAAATACATATTTTAAATTAGTTGGAATATTTGAATATCGTAGAAATCATAAATAATTATTATTGCTACATTTACCATGCTGTATGCAAACTGAAAACGTAATTTAAAAAGAATTAACTAATTGCAAAGTGGTCATAAGATGAAATTAACATTGCCCTTATTGTGCAGCATTTTCATCAGCACCTGTTGTTTCTAAATGCGCTTTAAAGCCAATTTGACGTCACTACGTGTGTTCATTGATAGTATGTAGTACTTAGAGAAAATATACTGTAACTTGTACACTAAAGTATAACCAAACATTGCATTATGTCTTCTGAACATTAAAACAACACAGACAAATAATCCCCCTTAGCCCTTTGAACTTGTTTGAGTGTTGTGCTGTCAGCTTACCTGTTTGTAGGCATCCAGCAGAAAGCTGTTCCATATGGACCGCACGCCGGCTGTGGTTAACATGCGCTGCCACTCACCCGTGGAGCCCGAGCAGCTCAGGAGTGACACCACACGCTTAACCAGCACTATCGAATCATACAGCACGAAAAACAGACAGTTGGAGAAGAAACCAGGCAAGATCTGCAAAGTTACCAGGAGGTCCACACTAAGCATGCCCATTTCGCGCTGATTTTTAACAGGTGGTTGACGCGCACTTTTGCTTATTCAAGTTCACCTTTCCCTGGTCAGATATCATCTCCTCTGCCTTCCTCTTCCTAGGAAACTTTCATTCACCTAAAGAAAGCAGAGCCGACTTAAAGATGTGGGCGTTCGCGCGCGGGGAGCCCGAATCTGCGTCTCTCCAAGCATCGGGCGACTTTACGCACAGAGACTTGACGCTGGTGCCAAACGTCCCCTCCTTTCCGCTTTACAATTAACTAAAGGCTACCCGTTGGGCAGGTTCCTCAGTCGCTCTGCGTCTTTTTATACCGTAAATCATTCCGGGCTGTGAAATAAAGCCCGCGGGGCTGGTGGGAGCGTGACGTCATAACGAGGGCTTTCTCTCCGGACATGCAAGAAACGATGAAAACAAATTCAACGCCTTTAACGTCGGTTGCTGATTATTACAAAAGGAGATTACGTGTCCCTGCATTAATTTGCATGATATAAATATTTTGCTTAATACGTGTTTTGTAATGATAAAGCGAGGTCTAGAAGTTATTGAACAGTGTCAGTTGATATTTAAAACAGACAGACAGACAGACAGACAGACAGACAGATAGATAGATAGATAGATAGATAGATAGATAGATAGATAGATAG
>JAUMHP010000072.1:5253905-5286525 GCA_032361065.1 Enteromius trimaculatus | reverse complement strand
GGACATATTACAAATTACAATATTAAAAATAAATAAATAAATAAATTTTCAAGTGGACATGGAGAGAAGTAGAAAGTAAAATATGTAGAGTTTGGAACATGTTTTTTTTTTTTTTCTCTCAGATTAAGACATGCATCTTGTCGTATTGTTAATAACTGTTTTATAAAAGTGACCTTGAGTTGTGCTCCTCTCGTCACTTATAGCTGAGTGCATAATGAATTTTAATGGAGGGCAGCGAGCCTGGGAACTGCTCTATCAGTCGTCCCTGGCTCTGAGACTTGATGGAGCACTGTACTCACCTGCCAGTTTCGTCATAACCCTTCATTCGCAACTTTCCTGCAAGATTACACTTTCAAAGAGGCTCCTAGCGAATGTTATGGGTCTATATTTAATGTGAGTCATAACTCTTAAAAGCTCTCATCACTTTTGAGCTGTGGCAGCTTGAATCGCTCACCGCGTGGAAGAGCCAGCGCTTTCTCTCACTGTCGTGCGGTGCAGATTGGAGGCTGTCTGGAGACGTATGCGGCTTCTACAGGCTCATTCATCAAGCTGTGGCTTCGGCTTCAGAGTGGAGGGGGAAAGAAGATAGGCACAAGGAATAAAGAAGCAAGAGCAGAAAGGGTGGAAAGAACAAAAGAAACAAGGGCAGAAGGTTTTTTGTGATGACTTTAGTGCTTTCTAAACATCTTGACTGGCCCGATGCAGCGGCATTGGTTCAACCAATAATGTGGGCTTGGGGAGAAGACAATCTATTTTAGCAACCAATTGCAGGAGTGGGAGTACTTAGGAATGGCTTAATTTATATTATTAATTTTTTTTTTTAGCAACCTGGTAAATATTGCTGGGGGTTGGTTTGGTTAAAATTGGCCATTTTGATTTACCAAAAAAGGTCCCTCAGTTTGTAAAAAAAAAAAAATAATAAAAAAAAAAAAAAATGTTTCAGTATTAAGCATTGCTAGCCAGAAATATGAAGCTTGTGTGTTTTATAGAATCGTTGGATAAATGTCTGATGCATATGGCGCACAAGGGCTGGGCGATATAGCTAAAAACTGTATCAACGATATAATGTTTCATATCGTTTGGTATAGATAATTATTGACTGGCCCTGCCCTGTATGCAGCAATGTGAGTTTAACTAATAATGGGAGTTTGGGGGACAGAACTCTATTTGAGCAACCAATGGCAGGTGCTGCATTGTTTATGAAAAAATGAAAAAAAATTCTAGCATGCATTTTTATTCAACAACCTAGTAGATATTGCTGGGGATTTGGTTATTTGGTTAATAATTGTGCATATTCAGGTTTTGCTCACATTAGGGTTTCAAAAACACCAAAGTTGTGTCAGAAGACATTTAGTCTAACAGATTCGGATGGTCTGGTTAAAAATCAACCATATTAAAATGGCCCCTTGGGCTTAATTGTCACTGAAAATAATACTGAATCTTCCCTCAGTTTGTTATAAACAACAACTACAGTATTAACTCTCTGGGGTCTGAGGTGATTTTGGGGCCCATGAGATGTTTGGACATGCTCTGATATTTGTGCTTTTTTCAGCTACTTAGAACATATTATTGACCAACCTGTATTTTTCTTGTAATCAGCACAAACTGCTCTACAATAATATGTGTTCTTATTGGCGTCATCAGGAGAAGACACCTCAAAACGCATGTATGCGTTAGCCAACCCCAGGGGGTTAAGCTTTAACATTTTATTAACACTTTAACTTTATTTATGACCTTCAACCTAATGTTTGACCCTCTAAATGTGGTTGTTTTGTTGTTTTCTTGTAAATATCGTTTGGTATTCTTTTGCCAATGTAAAAACATCCTCTCTCCGACAAACATTTTGCAAGTTTAGGTTTGTTCACTTGACATTTTTTAAAAGAAATCATGTAGTCTAAAAGATGGGGATGGTCTAAATCAGGGGCCTTCAAAGGAATATTCTGGTTAAAAATTGACCACTTTGATTTACCCCAAGGCTCAATCACCACAGTAAATAAGTTTGACTCATCCTTTAGTTTGTAAAAAAACAACAGCACAGTAACAAGTGCTGCGGGTCAGAAATATGAAGCTTGTTTTTGTAAAGGCTTTACAAGAGTTCTACATCAAAAAAAAGAAAGAAAGAAAAAAAAGAAATGCATAATTTTATATGCAGTTTGAGTTGCCTTTGTCTAAATTTGCTGGCATAATTCCTACATGTGCAGTTTTATAGTAAGCTGTAGTGGAGCACGGGGCACAACTTAACACTTATTTTTTACTTTATTTATCTAAATCCACAGGGAGTTCAAAGTATACAGTAATTTCACACTTGCCTTTTTTCATAATTACAGTGCATACAATTTCTTTATTTTCCCCTTAAAGTTCACCCAAAAATTAAAATATTTTCTGTCATTAATTACTCACCCTCGTGTCGTTCCAAACCTATAAGATCTCCGTTCATCTTCAGAGATGTAAGATATTTTAAATTAAGATTTTTTTGATGATATCATAGAGCTATCTGACCCTCCATAGACAGCAACACAACTGAAATGATCAAGGTTCAGAAAGGTAGCAAAACCATGTGTTACACAGTGACATGAGTGGCTCAACTTCACTTTTGCATATACTGTAGGAGAATGCGTTTTTGTTTTTGTTTTTTGCGCAAAGAAAACAACAATAGCAATTTATTAAATCTATTCTTCTTTGATTTATGATTTATGTCTTCCGCCATTTTAGAGAGTATCACAACACATCTTAAAACACAAGCTTTAACATATTTGGCATAATTAGCCTTATTTACATCCATGTGAAAGCATGCGCAGGTATGCAATCTGTGGTTCTCTATGCCTCGAGGAAAGCATATGCATACTCTCTAAAATGGCGGAAGACACAAGTCACAGAAGAAGAATGGATAGAGTAAATTACGTTTTTTTTTTTTCTTTGCGCAAAAGTGAAGTTGATCCACTGATGTCACATGGTCGTGTTTTTTAAGATTCATGAAAGTAAATAGCGTAAACTGCATATTGTCATAGAATAGCATAATTTAATATTGCAAAAACCACTTAGTGTATTCCTAAAGCATTAAATAATTATAAAAACCGCTTAATACGAGATTGGAGATTAGAATAATAGATTTGTCTCGTTTTAAATGAACACTAAAAATGAATTATTATTATTTTTTATTTTTTTTGCTGAAGTTAGAAATTAACTACAGTAAAATAAATATTTCTCTATCTTCAAGTGATTTTTTAATTTTCCATTGAACCATGAACTGTGTGTTACAGCTAACCACACATTAGTTTGTGCCCCTTGCTCCCGTTCAAGAGTTCACGTTTCCTGGTAATAAAACAAAGCACAAATTTGGCGAACTGTCTGGGGAGCGAGCCAGGAGAACGGCGGACTCCGAACCCTAGGGAATAGAACCCTAGCGAGGGTGAGGGTTTGGCGCTCAGCTCGTTCGCCGTCTGCCCCCCCGGAAAGTGAATGGTGAGGAAAAGGCGGAGAAGGGGAGGATGAGGGAAGCGATCAAAGCGAGATGTGGGAACATAGAAGCTGGGCTGTTTTATAGTAAAGGGAAGTGATTTGATTGGACGTGCTTGATTATGAAATCGGCTGCCAGCCGTGGATGATTACTGCGTTCACGATCCTCTCGAAAGCATGTTTTTTGCAAAACATAAACTTTAGCTCATTTTATGCAGAAAATTTTATCAAATGGAAAAAAGTATTGGCTCATGTGATTTGAAATTCTTTTAGTCTTGCAAATGTAAAAAATGTCCCAACATTTCAAGAATTCAGGTTGTATATAGACTATTCTATATATTATACATATAGCTATATATATTTTGTTTGTTTGTTTTTGCTTTTTGTTTTGTTTTTTTCTGAAGCTTGAAATTGTATGGAAAACAGCAGCCCAGACATTCTGCCGTGCCTTATCTTTATGACATGGAGAAGTCATATAGGGTTGAAAGTGGGACAGAATTGTCATGTTTTGGAGAACTAGACTAATTTGTGTTTGAGTTAAAATATCTGACCACAAGTCATTTTCACTGAAAGGAAACACCAAACACATGCAGAGAAATATAGGCTTTTATATAGCTCTGAAATGGAAAGTGGAAAATCCCAGGAACCCTGCCGTCTTTGAGTAAGGTTTGCATAGTCTCATGTATAAACAGTTTGAACTGTTTCCTGTATTTTGGCTGCCTTTGTGGGGGGTGGAATGCACAGAGTTGAGAGACAGTTGGGTGTGGAATAGTGTCTATGAGAAATAAAAATGCATCTGGAGGTTCTTTCCACCGAGAATAAACACTGTCTGGTGACCACATAATCATAAACTATGAAACATACAGCCTGTATAAGCCTTGCTATCATAACTGATGTATATGCATGTCATATTTGTCCATTACAAATCCAGTAACACACAATACCCTCCAACACCGTGCTGCTTGAGAATAACAGCTTTTGGACCACTGTTCTATTGTTAAACATGTTACTAGATGCAGTGCGTAGTATTGAAAAGATTTAGCCATATGCAATCCATATGCACCAGGTTCTAACGTGTAATGTAAGAGCAGGTGCAGAATGGTCATTCTGCATTACTGGTGGTTCATGAATCATGATGTCCATTTATCATCTACACATTTATTTTCATTCAGTCGCATGAAATCAGACTTTTTTATTCTTCAAATAAACAACATACTTCATACTACTACCTCTAGGAGAATGTGGCACTGAAGACTGGAGTAATGCTTGCCTAAATTCAGCTTTGCCTTCACAGAAATAAATCTCATTTTCAGTTATATTTTAATTACAATAGTTTCATTTAAATTGTACAAATATTTTACATTTTTATTATTAATAATAATATTATAATTATTAAATGCAGCCTTGGTGAGCATGACTTTCTTTTCAAAAACATTAATGAATCTTACCAACCCCAAGCTTTTGAGCTACAGAGTACACATAAGCTTAATATAGATAATAGCTTATCATAATCATAACAATCTGGAGATCTTTATGCCATGCCATTTTTAGACTGGACTGCAGGAATATGAGAAAATCAAAAGGCAAATTAAATAGACACTCTTTAGAGAAAAATGATTCTCCTTTCTCCACGCCAGTTTGAATCCTATCACCTCATGGATCAAAAATGCAGGATAACTGGACGTGTTTTTCAGGGGATATTTATTTGTCCACATAAATACTGGATATGAGTCCAAAAACGGTGTACAATTATGTTTCTATAAACAAGTAGAATAAATTACTTTTTGATTTGTGTTAGTGGGTATAGAACTGTTACCCAGTGACACAATGTTTTTATTCTGTGGTCTTTGAGTCATAGCTTAAATAAAAACAAATAGTGTGCCCATGCACTACAGATTTTTAGCCACTCTCCAATGTCCAAAATGATTCCAAAAATGAGGTTAGTCCAAAATAAATACATTGTTTCAATTAATCCATTTATATTTTCATTTTTCTAAATCCACCCATATTTAAATATGCTTTTTATATCAAAAGTTAATAATGGTAATAATCAAAGCTATATGGAACAGCATTTACTGTAGTAAACACGGTACTGTCAGTACAAACAAATCTACAAAACAGCATGTTTAGCAGGGATTCTTTACTTATATTTTAGCCGGAAGCAATGGTTTTAGTGTTAAATAATTTAACAATGGATTTGTTTCTTACAAACACACTGCTTTTCACTTTACAAGATGTTAACTGATGGACTCATGTGGATGACTTGTGGATTATTTAGATTTATTTGTCAGCTGTTTAAACTCACTGATGGCACCCATTCACTGCAGAGTAAAATTTATCCAAACCTGTTCTGATGAAGAAACAAACTCATCTATATCTTTGATGGAAATTTACTTGCCTTCAGGTCATCTAAGTTTATTTTGGGGTAATCAGTTGCTTTCATTCAACCATTTTTAGCTTTGATAATACATACTTTACCATATTTTAACAGTTTCAGGTTATCCAAGCACTAAATAACCTCCTAGTGAAATGGCTTTGTCAGTGCTGCTTTACAAAAATACTCTATAATATGTATATATTTATTCTAAAATTTATTATTCATCTTATTTTTGTGTTATTTACAGTATGTTGCCATGCGATTCTTCGCCGTTCTGGGTACTTTCTAGGGCGTTGTCTGCTCGAATGTAAGTCCATGTGTTTTTTCACCTCTTATCAGCTGTCATGAGAATTTTGTCTTATATCTTAGAAAAGTACCAGCACACCTCTTTTTGACAAGCTGTGTGATATGAGGTGTCATTCAGGACCGTAGCACGAATGGTGCAGGATGATTTATGCAGTGAAGTTTAATACCTCGAATATAAGCAACATTAATAGTCAAGTCACTTTTATTTATATAGCGCTTTTAACAATACAGATTGTAGCAAAGCACTGAACATTATCAAGTAGGAGAACAGAGTGATGGTAATGTATAATGACGAGAATTACACTATCTATTTATTAAATGCAGAAACGTTCTTTGTAGTCAAGACGATGATAATCACTAGACATCAGGTGTCCCTAACTAAGCAAGCCAGAGGCGATAGAGATGCTTGCCCTGTCTCGCCGCTATGATGTTAGTGCACATATTGTGAACAGATTCCACGCTGCTGCGCCATGACCCCGCACCCAATTCAGATCAAAGTGTCTTTCTAGATTTGTTATCAAGCCTTTAACGCATCAAAATAATCTGGGCTTTCCACGTACCGCGATTTCACAGGAACTCAACTGTTTCTGTGAAAAGATTTCAGTTTAACAGTGTTCACTGCACGCTGTGTACTGAGCAAACATAATGTCTCACCACACCAACACAGACTCACTCTGTTTTGCAGCGGGACACTTAGTGACAGTCCATACAAAATGTATTGAATGAAGGGGCAAAACAACTCCACGCCGTGCATGGAGCACTGGGAGGAGCTGACATTATTTGCCAGTCAAGTTTGTGTTATCAGGAGTCCATAGAATTACTGTGTCAAGCCATGTTTAGGAGGACATGTAATCACATCAAAACCTCAGGTTTATTTTTCACTATAATAAAAATAAATAAATGCACGTTCAGTTTCAAATAAGCAGATGAAATATGATGCAATTCTGTGGATAAAAACAGCACATGTTTTTTAAAGAGCATCACATAAATCACAGCATTTGTTATGTAACAGCATCATAAACCCCAATTGTGAACAATAAAACACGCTTTATTGATTTTGTACCTACTCCAAACAGTTAAACGGAGGACATATGGTGCTTGCAAGTGTAAAGTCTTAGTGTTTTAACATGAATATAAGAGAAGGCATGTGGGCAAGCAATGTTAGCTAGTATACCAACTTTAACAGGATATGATTAACTGTTACGGGCCTTACATAACTTTGCATAACTTACAAAACCACTTTGACAGGGGGAAAAGTGCACTGTACCAAAACAAAGACCATAACCTTACATAATAATAAGAAACAGCTCAAGAAAATGACTGCCACTGAAGAAATACGATCCGAGCACTTATGAAACATTTGACTTTTCCCTTCATTTTTTAGCAGCATGCATGCGACAGAGGTCTACCCTCTCCACCCCCAAAGATTTCCAAGAAATCATTGATCGGTTGCTTTAATCTCTCAGTAATCAAGATGATCCTCCACCTCTCATACAACCCATGAACCCATGAACTAGCATGCTATATTAATGAGCTGGCATCGGCACCTGAACCAGAAAAACGTCTCCCCTTTGCCTCCAGCCAGACATCAGATCTTCCCCTGCGATCCAGACAGTCCGCGCTCATGCCAGGTTTATGGATTATCCATCCATAGGAATATAACCCTCTTCTCTCATTACCATTGACTCGCTGATGGGTAAAACGTACACGGAACCCGTGATTTAGAGTCTTTTCTTCTCTATAAAGGCCTTCATTAACACCAAAATACATTGATTGTGTTGAAAGGGCTTTGTCCGTGTGGACAGAGCCTGTGTTACAATGAACAGAACGTCCTGTCCTGGTTGAGCTGCTATAGAAAAACAAGTCGCCTAAAAAGTTTGGAAGGTAGTGAATCTCGTGTCCTTTTTCCCCATTTAATCCACACTGAAAAGAAATTAACATGAAGTTCTGGTAAATGAAGCAGTGAGGGCTACGTTGTTCCAGTTTGGCGAAGGGAAATTCATAGATGGAAAAGAAAAGAACAAAAAATGAATGCAACAAAAAATGAATGCAACTTGTAAGTAAATGTAGACGTTCCCATATTAACCACAAGCCCAACATGACCCAGTCACATTATTTCAATATTGATGCAATCAGAGGAAATATTCACGCTAAAATTAAAATTTACTGAACAAGTACTCACCATCAGGCTAGCAAAGATTCGTCATAAGAACAGATTTGGAGAAATGTAACATTTCATCAATTTCTCACCAACGGGTCCTCTGCAGTGACAGGGTGCCGTCAGAATGAGAGTCCAAACAGCTGATAAATACTTCACTATAGTCCACAAGTAATCCACACAGCTGGGTCAAAAACACACACATTTGTAAGAATCCAGAATCAAGAAATTTTTACTTCTAACTCACGCTTTTGGCCAAAATACCACAATTGATAATTACTCCCTCCAGCGAAAAAAGTATCTGTTGTACTCTCACATCAGACTTATCTAGCATCTACAAACATAAATAATCAGACTTCTCTAACATAAAAGAAAATTAGCTATAAACTAGAATAAACTAATGAATATAGTTAATAACAAAGAATTTAAGGTTCATATATTAAAATGTTAAAAACCATTACGTAATATATCGGTTACAGTTGCATGCTGGGTTAAAGGAAGCAACACAATCAAGGTTCTCCACAAGTGCAGGTCATCGAGGGCACGGAGTGTATCCTCCAGACGTGGCATGACTTTCAAAGGGTGAGTAGGTTCAGATCTACATACTGTAACACATATGGCTCAAATAAGTTCCATGAAGGGTTTTTTTTGTTGCACCATACCATACTTCAACCCATGCGTTGGACTATTCAGAGTTAATTTAGCTTTAGATCTCACCCAAGCCACATCAGAAAATACCCTTTTTATACAATAACAGGAAAAGGAATTTACTTTAATAAAAAGCATTGTTTTTCTTAAAACAGTAAGACACAAACACATTCAAGCCATTTTTTCCCAAATTCTGAATCTAAATCATGTAATCACCTGTTATGAAAATCTAATGTAAATTTACATTTAAGAAGATACAGTACAATTATAAATGCTAGCTATTTGTTAACTTGTTAGCTAGCCGCCTACTAGCTAGCAATAACATCTGGAAGCATATACATTACTCTACATTATTTTAAATCAACAATTCAACCGAAGTACAAAAAAAGAACTCCTGATGATGATATTTTCAGTAAAAGTCTACAGTAAAAGATTAATTCCTATACAAACTGAAATTACTATTGCAGTCAGTGCATAACAGTTGCTGTATAAAGTCTGTTGACATTTCTAATGTTCATCAAATCTCGAATGGAACAAAGCCTTCCAGAATAATCCTTGAACTTGAAAAAGAACAGATTTTAAGAGAGAGAAAGGGGGTGTGTGTTTGAGACACTGTTTGTCAATTTCTGTAGGTTGTTGTGGTAGGCATCAAATGGGAATTCAACTAACGAACTGGCAGAAGCCTCTCTTTACTTCACAGACTGGCATGCCTGACACCTGGAGGTCGCAGGTTCACTTTTTCGGGAACGAAGCAAACGAAAAGGAGAAGATCAGAGACTGTCAATCACGGCATGAAGCCCTTGTTTATGTCTCAACAAAACTGACAGTAGAACATCACTCAAAACCTGAACCTGGGTCAACCCACCTATAAATAGTAGTCTGTGATAAGCCAGCCTGAATGTCTGTCCAGATTTGATATTAACTTGTTTAATGTCTCTTCCCTATAGAGAGGGGTAAAGCTCTGTGGGTCAGTTGCAAAATACTTTTCATCCCAAATGACAAAAATAATAAAAAAAGAAAAAATCCTAAAGTCATATTTTATTTATTTCGGGGTTTTTTTAATCATGCCATTCTAAAATTCTACATTATGCAACACAGTTCCTATTTAACTGCAGAATACAGATTATATTCAAGATTCAACAGCCCTGTTGTTACTTCATTAACTGTTCAGTGTGTGAAACTCATCATGTTCTCCCCTGCTCTTCTGCTGCTCTGGGTTTCTGTTTTTCTCATCATGAGCACTGGCCTGCTCTGTTGTAAAGAGGAAACAATTGAAGCACTGAGGGAGCAAACGTGGCGGGTTCAACAACAGGTCTTGATAATGTCATGAGGGTCTTTAATACATGTAATAAATTCTATGTTTAACCTTAGATGCAGTGAAACATGTCCATGCATACAAACACACACACATATATATATATATACATCTATCCATTTTTTCAAGCTGCTTGTCCCCGTGGGACTGACATCTATTCATTTTCCGAGCCTCGTGGAGATACAGGTGTATATATTTGAAAAATTGCCATCTCATTCTAAGATGACATGCTTCTATAATCACTTCTACTTGGCCTGCTATTACATGTCTCTCTAGTTTATACAATAACATGTTGTTATTACTGGTATTGCATAAATGCTAATACCTGAAGCCTGTATTGTAAAGCATTAAAAAGGAAACCGCAGGCGTTATAAATGCATTGCTTTGCATGTTACTGCATGCAATATTGAATGAATCTATGCTGCTTTTGTGATTTTTATTGCAAAAAAAAAATTAAGCTTTAGATTAATGCATTACAAAATATTAATTTAAAATGGAAAATAAATTTGCTTTAAGAACGTTGCAATAACAATGGGTGTGTAGCTTAAAATACCTTTTGGATTGAGAGTTTCATAGATAAAGTGTGAGAAAATTATGGGTTGTAGAGGTTCATAACTTAGCTATTCTTTGCTTAAGTCATGCCTGTGCCGAAATAAATCTTGTTACCAAATGAACTACGTAAAGGGGAATTCCACCCAGCTTCAACGTTTTTAATAGTGAGTCCTTTATCCTACAGCTGTTCATGGGACGTAGGCAAATATGCTCTGCTCAGCCAAAAGCAGAAATCAAGAGATCCATCCATAACACCTTTTGGCTGTAATGCTAAAGCCTCCCAGCTTGAGAGAAATGGCTAGTTAGGAGTGTTGGTCTGAGGCCAAACATACCTCTGAACAAGACAGTTGTATCAGGCTGAAACTTGGGCTTTCAGAGTCAGTAAATGTGTATTTTTACCCTGAAAATTAAGAGTTAATTGTCTCTGTAAGGTGATGATGTGCTGCCACATATTCTTAACTTTAGGTCAATGATACACTTTAAAAAATAAAGGTTCCCGGGTGAGTCTTTACAGTCTGGAGTTGCTATATAGCTCTTTGGAGATTAGAAAAGTTATAGGTTTTTCAGATCAACATAATGGTTTCTGTGGTCTTAAAAGCACCAGTAGTGCTTTCGCTGACGTTTTTCTTACAAACTAGAGAATACCCTAAAATAATTTTTGTGGGGGGAAAAAAGTCATAAAACACACTTAATTGTCACTGGAAACTTATTTTTTAAAGGAAGCAAAAATGAGAATTTGCTGACTACTCACCCTCGGGCCAAGATGAGTTTGTTCCTTCATCGTTACCAATTTGGAGAAATGTAGCATTACCTCTTATGCTCACATATGGATCCTCTGCAGTGAATGGGTGTCAATTTATCTGAACTTTTTTAACTTTAAAGTGCCCTTTTTATGGGTAATGAAAGAGTAATATTTTGGTTTTGGGAGTCCCCAATAACAGCTTGAAACGCAAGCAAGGTAAAAAAAAACAAACAAAAAAAAAACACTTTCATTGTCTTGTAATGTTCATTTATTTACCTTGTGCTCAGGGACTCCCAAGGAATTCATTTAACCCCTCCTTTGTATGACACTAATCTGCTGTGATCGGTCTAATTTTTTTATTTTATTATGCTTGATAAAACAACATTTGTGAGTGTGTACAGCGTTACCAGGGAAACAGCTATTTTTACCGCTCCAAAAGTGGCATATAGTGGCAAAGAATGAAATCGCATTTTCATTGAGACCAACGCAAAAGTGGGCGGGCTTAGGATTTGTAAAAACAATTTGTTTCAATTACTTAGAACCAACTCTTTCTTTTGAGAGACAATGACTTCATACACTGTGCACTTTCAGATTTAAAACTTTGCAGGATGTTTTAATTTACTGTGTCACACACTGCACGAAAACTAATTTTCAAAAAAATCATTCGTTGAACAATACCTTACCCATCAATAGCTGATGGTTGATATTTTCGATTTCTATGCAAGCCATTATTGTCAATGGGAATTTCATTTTGTGTGAGTTTTCCCTCATGCTCTATGTGACTGACATGTTGGCTTTTTGTTGGACAACCGAGTCTACAAATCCAAATCCATAATAAAGCTATTTTTCTGTTTAGATATAATCATTTGCCACAGTATTGAAGGGATTACCTATTTTCACCTTTGAACAGCATTGTGCTTTCAACCAAAACTCACCTATAAAGGCAGAGGGTCTTTTTATCCGAGACTGGATTACGTTGTGAGTGACATTAACAGTTAAGGGATTAAACGCGGCTTCAGTTTGCCCTTTGGTTCTTGGCATCCCAGTGTCCTCCTGTAGAATAACACTGAGGGCTTGTAACAAAGTCAAATGGTTTGGTCTGGAAGTTAGTACTATGTCATACGAAGTGCCTTTTGTTCTCTTCCAATTCCTGTAAAACCAAAACAACATAAAAATTAATACAGAACAGTTGTACTGGATTGTAAGTGGTTTCAGGGCCATTCATAGGTCACTATTAATTATTTCACCAGATGTGTCCGATATTTTTGAAAGAGAACAAGAGGATGACAGATAGAGAGGGAGAGAGTTGGTAATGTTGCATAATAGAGGTGTAAGGCTTAAAAAACTTTTCCGTCCAAACAGTCAGGCTGATGTTGACTTTGACCCCTCCTAGACAGACACAAGCTATAAAAAGTCAATATCAGTAGTGCTGACACTGAAACATTTGAAATACAAGCAACACCAAAGCTGCTGAAAAAACTAAGTGTACCAAGGGACTGAATGTTCTCTTTATGTGCATTTGCAAACATGTTTATTCATCAGTAAGTTCACGTGGGAAGCGAACCGAATGAAGTTGTATCTGGTTACATTCAATTTTAATAAATCTTAAATAATGCACCTAACCACAATGTTTCATTAAATTACATCAGTATTACATCAAGAATGGTATTACAAGAGCTCTGGTCTAGATCAGCAGTTCGCAACCTTTGTCCCCCCCCCTCGTTATCAAAGTAAACACTCAAAAGTCCCCCTTAAAAGAAATCAGAACTCAGAATACTTTCAAATGTATATCATAAAACCGTAAACGAATGCTTTAAAGCACTAAACCTTTATTTTTTAAAAACAAATACATGTTTTATTGATGCTGTACACTTATTTAACTTATAGCTTTTTAGGCATTGTAGAAATGTTCTTTTAATTAATTATCATCTTTAAAAACCACTAGTCTAAACATTGCCCCCTCCAAAAGCACCCATGATGTTGTTCCCATGAGCTGAGCTTCCAGAAAACTTTGAGCACTTTTCAAGAGCGACAATTAAATATTCCACGTTCATGACCCCTGATTGATATATCGTGTCTTTGTTTATCAATTATAAGCAATAAACAGGCCACTGTCATAAAAAAAATCTGTGTCACGACAACATTTGACACAAACTGTGAGAGAAAGGAGGAAATGAATAGAAAAGCTGAAAGAGAAAGATTCAATTAGAGAGGTTACAACAATTAATGTCTCACACTTGAATGGCACGACAGCCGCAGAGTGAGTGGACAGGAATTGTGGGTGATTATATCATGCTGCAGTACAATAGAGACACTGTTTTGTGTCTCTATTGAACCGCGTATTGCAAGCACTCACAAGGGCAACACTTGCTTTCTGATTGGACTACTGTAATCTGAATTGTTGATGCACTTCATTTAACATTCTGAACAAATCAAAGAGTTCCATCCTCCTGGAGGTTATTGCAAAAGCGCTCATACTCAGTAACACAAGGCTGGCTGGCTTACCAAAACTCTTTTAAGTTTCACGTCTCAGAGCTGTTGGGAATCCTATGATTATAATACAATTCACTGTCAGTGCAAAAGAAACACTGTTTGTAGATTACAGGTTACAGAGCAGCTTTGCAAATATTCAATCAATACTACACTTGCTTGCAAGACAGCAACTGAATGAGACGAAATCTGAATGCAGAACTAAAGAATGTAAAATGAGTTATTGAACAGAATATAGAAATTATGTTGAATGAGTAAAAAAACTTCAGTATGGACATATAGTTTCAATTATTACACATAGACCTAAGTTTATTTCTTGCAATTCTGACAAGGTCCAAATTATGTGATACAAAAGTTATATATGTTTTTTTTATTATTAATTTTGATCAAAAGTGCAAGATACAAACTCTTCTCCAAATTTTGAGTTTATATCTTGGAATTCGGTTTTGTTTGTTTTTTTTGTTTTTTTACAGTTACCTCACATCTGGCTTAATATTATTTCCAAAAAACCAAATTAGAAGTAAACTAGAATGTGTAATGAGAAGACATAAAGCTCCACACAAACAAGGTGTAAAAGACATTAAAGAAAGGTCAGAACAGAGGAACGGAAGGGCTGGGATGTCACAGGTACTTACCTAAAAGTCAACATCACGATTAACCTGTAAGAGAAAGAGAAGATGGGGGACTGGGATGAAAAAAAGAAGTGGACCATAAGTCAAGAGGGACAGCAGAGGAGACAAAATGAGAGGAGGGAGCCAAGAGCCATGGGGACTGGAAGGAAGTTGTACATCCAAGGAATGGAAACATATTGGACACTAAAATGGCCATAAACTCCCTAAGAGAGGTCAGGGTTACAGAAAACGGCTGGGGAGATTCAAAGAGGCAAGGAGGCTGTCAGCGCAGCAGTGGGGAACCAAGGTGCAACAGGTTCAGCAGAACTCAGAGAGAAGGGTGAGTCTGCTAAAGAGATGTGGTTTATTATGTGCGCACATGGAGGCCCAGAGGACGAGAATATGGATATAGAATGAATACATTTAGCTCTGCTTTTTTCATAAAGCTAGCATTTTATGTAACACTGCCACGTTACATAATTCTGGCACCATCCAGCTTACATATATAGAAGAATCAGAGACTTGGACTGGACATTTTTCTACTTCAACGCCTTAATCACCACTCACATCCTGGCAGTCAATTTGTAACCACATCTTAGAAATAGAACGTAACTCTCTATGTTTATTCAGAATTCAGAGCAAATTGTCATATTTAGATGAGAGCTTCCAAGAACGACTCACTCCTTAGCCGCAAAATAGATCTTCCGCGAAAGTAGATAAACCCTGACCTCTTCAGAGAGATTCTGAAGCCTCCTAGATTACCTAGCTCGCCACTAAAACTCAATCAAAGAAGCTTTTGTCAGGCTGTGGTGCCTGGCGAGAGCGAGCGTGCGCCGCAGTGACCTTTCTACAATAGCCACTGTTCTACAACGTGAACTATGGAGCTTAACAGCAGCGAATAAGGCCGGTCCATTCTGAGGAGACAATTGCATTCTCTAGGAAAGCAAGAGCCTACTCTGCGGCCAACCATCAAATACATGAGCTTTTCTGGATTAAAGAAGTCTATCCAGCCATTGTGGGGTCATCAGCTTTAGGGAGACGGAGCAGCGAAGACAAACAGCAGAGCCATTGTAAAATTCTTATGGCATCAGAGCTATCACAACAAGCACAGAGCCGCACAGACACGGGGCCAAAATCAACAGGCTCTCGATTCCTCTGGAACCATCCAACGTGATATTTACATTGGAGGAACACGAAGCAATGCACTTTGTGAACATGATCACAGAGATGAGTAAAGGTTTCAGATTTAGGTTGATTCAGAGCGTGTCGCTTTTTCTGAGACGTACGCCATGCGGTTGCATACAATGGACGATGTGTTTGACGGATCGTTTTGGCCCGTCTGTCTAGGCCACACACCCGAGAGAAATAAACCACTACGGAGCTGGCCTGAATAAATGATGTGTGAACGTCTAACTTCGTAGACATACGTACAGTACAGACCTCCGTGGAGTCCCAGAATGGGGAGTAACCGCGGGTGTGATGCGAGGGGGTGTGGGTCACAGAACAGATTAGAAGACCTAAAGACTGATATCTGATTGATATTCTGCTTTTCTTCTGATTTAGGAGGGCAGACTGCTTCCTTGTGTTGTCGAGATCTGTCATGGTATTAACATGCCTTCAGGGGCTCCTTCAGATTAACTCCCTGTGAAAATCAAGGATGTCTCTGAACATTTATGTGGGTTAAAAGAATATTTTACTCAAAAAAAAAAAAAAAGGGAATTCAATCATTATTTAATCTTCCTGTCATTGCAATGCATATGACCCATATCCGAAATGGCACAAAAAAGACCAATTTAAGTGGTCTAAGTCATTAAAAAGATCTCTGTAAGAGAATCAGACAGATATTGAAGTCAGTATTCACTCTGATGCATGAATGAATCTTCCATTTGTGTCAAATCCAACACAGATGGTCGAATCTCTAATAAATTGGTTGCAAAACATATCTGAATAATTTACTTACAAATTAAACAGATTTAAAACAGGAAATTTAGACGTTTGTTTATATCTAAATAATGATGGACATGCAATCATAAAGCACATAAACCAAAAATTGCCCAAGTATTGCGTGAAAACCAACTAAATGTCTTCTAGCTGGTGAAACAAACACAGACCTGTTAATCATACTGAAACCGTATTACTTTAGGCTTAGCAATCATAAAAAGCAATCCTATCGCTTCCTAAGACTTGGATTAAACCAATCAGTTCATATGACTTTGTGACCTTTTTGAATCTTCTAAGTTTCGGTTACCTGGACTTTTAAAGGAAGGACAGAAACCTCTTAGGTTTCCTAAAAAATATCTTAATTTGTGTTTATTTGTGAGTTTTATGGGTTCGGAACGACATGAGGCAGAATTTTCATATTTTTCTTAAAAGCTACCATTCTGCATTCATCAGGATTGTATTTAAAAAAGGCACCAGCACATTAAAAATAAATAAATAAACATTTTCATGCTCAGATGGCTTTGGAACAACATAAGAGTGAATAAATTTTCACATTAGATTAACAGAGGTATGCTAGACATCGACAAAGACCGTGATGCAACCAGGAACACAGTAATCTTTGATCTGTGATCTGAGTTTTAGCTCTCGCACTTTATTGGTCAACAGGGTCATTTTGGAGGTTTGGCAGTCTTCCCTGACCTTCTTCTGTTCCCAGACAGACAGCAAATTGACAAATAAAAAGACTGGTAAACAAACATGCAGACGGCTTGATAGGACATCTGAACACGCTAAGATCCGCTACAGTGCCCTCGGCTTTGCAGGCCAGACGGTCGTGCCAACCATCTTGGCAGCGCACACTGTATGCCACCCACACCGGCAGAACCCTAACCCACACAGAAGAAATCAATAGTGCGGATTCATCACATGCATTGCACACCGCGTCAATGTGGCGTAAACTGACAAATGTGAACATTTTCCAACACAGAGCAGAGTTCAGTTTTCTTACTCCGTCGTCTATAGGAGTCATGGCAAAAGTTGAGCCAAGTTGTGTTTGAAAGGACCTTATTGAGCATATGGTAAGATTACATCCCCATGACATACTGCAGATGAATACAAACCTCTTCTAAAATGTAGGCCAAGAAAAGCATCTCTGTCAGTGTGTGGAGGACTAGGGTGAAGCAGCTGTTGTTGACTCATCTCACTTCATTTTTAAATAAAGTTTGTTGTTGGCGCCCTCCGCTGGGCAAGATTTCTTCACACATTAAACGCGAACTGATACTGTTGTTTAAGATTGTTACCAGTCATATTATACTGTAGTACATAGTGTAACCCTTGCATCTCTATCTAGCTACCTTTTCTCCATACATATTCTATTATAGAAATATAAATGTACAGTTTCAGCTACGTGCGATGTAAATTTAAAATAATATTGATGGAAAAATATATATTGAATTGGAAAAAAATCCTAATAAAACAGTCCTTGTGAGGTTTGGAGGTATTGAATTCAAATGACTTTATAGTTCAACTGCATCTCCTGGAGAAGTCTCAGCCGATCACATTTATGCATGTGCAGACAGAGGATGAATTATTAAGAATTTGAGAATCCTCACAGGCGCTGTCCCTGCTGGAGAGAAACCTCTGCTAGATCAATATCTGCTTCACCTGGTGTCACTCGACAAGCGCTGGGAAATTGCTGCTCTACAGAATAAAAAAAGTCCTAATTTCTCTCTAGGTCAAAGCTATTACTTTTCCAAAATATCACGGGCTCAGAACGCTCGAGCCTATCCAGGATTTTCTCTGTATCGCCAGTGTGAGAAAATACAATAAAGTTGCAGGTCTAGTCCCGAGTGGACCTTTCCTTCACAGTCGCCGCATTTCAATTTTCGAGATGGTAACTATGGAAACTCATGAAATGTTTGAGATACGATTATTTGAGGGGCTAATACTCTCTTCACAATTTATAGGCAGGTTATAGACTGGAAAAGTATAGGTTCGTGATATCTGACACTAACTTAACAGACATTTTCTGTAAATTACAGCAACAGCGAAGCATACAAAAAGATCCATGCAGGACAAAAGTTGAATAATGGGAAAAGAGCCATATGAAGGCAAAAAGCATGATTATATATATATATATTTATTTATTTATTTATTTTATTTTTTATTTTTTTAGTACAAATTAATGATTGTCAACAGAGCAGGGCTGCGTTTCCCAAAAGCATCGTAAGCTTAAGTTGATCGTAGCTCCACTGATTTCAATGGATGTACGATGCACTTAAGCATATACGATGCTTTTGGGAAACGCAGCCCAGCTCAGTTGCTGAATAGTACAAACCCGTTTTCTCTCAAATCATTTTCCCAGCAAATTATTGAATCAAGCCTTTAAGGTAACAAAAGCAAGAAAAATAAGTTATTTGTCTTTCATAGAGAATATTAAATGGTAACATACCCCACTGTACCCTATGCCATATTTATTCACTACACTGTGATCAAATAGGAAATATCTTTTCAAACTCTTAAAACAAAAAGCATAGGCATCCACGACATCAAAACACAAGCTAATTTCCAAAGCGAGAACCTTTTCTGTATTAAGTAACTAGATTTATTTTTTCCCCAAATCAAACATAACTTATTGTATGTAGCCTATACCATCCAGCTGATAAATGATGAGTGACTGATTGATGTTAGTGGAATTACAATTATGTGGAAGACAAAACACATCTACAGTACCAGTGTACATGAACATGAACAAACAAATCCAACCCAGAAACAACAAAATAACTATGAAATCCTTGAACCTCATTCCAATCCTTGTTCCTGATGCACACAAAACTAACAAAAAAAAAACTCTTTTAAGACATAAAATGGAAATTTGTCAGTATTGAAGTGTCAGTATTAACAGAAGTATGCAATTACTGAATAACAACATTGTTCATAATATTTTAACACTTATAGTTCTATTAAATGTTTTCCTCAGCATTACAGGACAAAACACCAATCTTAAATCATAATAATTTTTAATTATGATTAAAAAAAATACATTGTCATTTTCAAATTCATTCTTGATTAGTACTAGGTCTATGCACCGAACAATCAAAGCAACTCCCAAAACATGGAAAAAAATGCAACAAACATAATGGACAAATATTATTCGGGAAACGTGATCTTAAATATTATTTTTAAACACTTATTACTTATCAGCAAAAGTTCAACAACAATTAGTTAAATCAACAGAACATAAACCTGAAAAGAAATGTGAAGATTACAGCAGTAGTTGCTAGTCAAGCAAAGTTTAAGCCCTCTTTAGTAATTATTACACTACTTAATTGTTAAACTCAGTATCTCAGCAGGATATGTAAAGTAAAGGGTATTTTACATTCACAATCAGTTCCCTCGCTGCAGTACTACGCTTTAAGACATGAACACATAAGCAGCTACTCAGATGTGAATCTGTGTGTATGGCAAAAAAAAAGTGACCAAATTAATTTAATCTGAATATTTTCATTTGGAATTTTTGTTACTCTAATAAATATTCATAA
The DNA here is from genome assembly GCA_032361065.1 of Enteromius trimaculatus. Classification (NCBI taxonomy): domain Eukaryota; kingdom Metazoa; phylum Chordata; class Actinopteri; order Cypriniformes; family Cyprinidae; genus Enteromius; species Enteromius trimaculatus. The sequence goes on along the minus strand of JAUMHP010000072.1, from coordinate 5,266,390 downwards.
AAACAAATCACTGGTACCTTTAGCATGTATTTTTAATTAGAATTAAATGAGGTTCACTTGTTTGTCTTCTAATTAAAAAAAAAAGCTCTGTGTTAGTTAGCGAGTCCCTCGTTATCCTCTGTACAAAGTTAAATAGAAAGAAAACTCACTACACAAATGACTCTTCATAGGCCAAATTATACAGAACAATTTGTACAACATTTCTGTGATATCTGCAGCTAAAACAAACTACAACAGCTGCATCGTTTTAGGCGAATAAGATGAGATGATTGCGAGTCGCTCGCCTTGTAGACAATGCCAGATGTCCATGTCCATTAAAAACGATTAATAATAGTGCTTTCAAAAGATTCATCACAATTAATCACATCCAAAATAAAAGGATTTGTTTACATAATATGTATGGGTAACACTTTATTTTGATGGTCCCTTTTGAACAATAAGTAGCTTTGCACCTAAATGTCAGCTAACTCTCATTAGAATATTAGTACACACTCTACACACATATCTGCTAACGCTTTATTTTGATGGTCTCCCAAAAGACGCTCCACTGACAAGTATCAACTTATTCTAGCCCTAACCCTACCAGTCTACTAATACTCTGCTATTGAGTGTTAGTAGATAAGTAGGTGAAATGTTACTTATAACATATACTTATAATTGTTAACTGTGTATATTTATTATATATATATATATAAAAGCACACACATACATTATATAATTTAAGTATATTTACATATATTTATATTTATTATATAAACGTAACAATTTTCTTAGATATATACATGCATGTGTGTGTATGTATATATACATAATAAATAATTAGTAGCAAAACTTGAAATATTTGGACATGCAATGCTCATTGAGATCTGGATATATACTGTAGTGTTGCAAGGGATCCCTTTTTGCATATCAATCTTACTGAATTTCAATATTAAACCTTAGCAAAAAGGGGGAAAAAAATGTCCAAATGAGCAAGAAATGTAAACGAAAACTACCCCAATTTAGGGTTGAACTTTCTTTCGTTCAACAAGTGCAAGCCGTAAACTCCCTCTCATTCTGGTTCCTCACTGTTGAGCACACTGGCCTGGTTGCTCCTTCTGAGGACTGTCCAAAGTGCGCTCATTCTTCTGCTCCACTGCCACCTACAGGAAAACAGAAGCAAGTGCAAGTAAGTAGTCGAGTAGTAGCAAACATCGGCCAGAGGGAGGCAGTCACTCATAACGAAAGGAAGTCGGGGCTCATAATCTTGTGTAAACAGAACAAACTAATCTCAAGCTTCACATGCTCATCCCAATTCAATCTGTCCATGACTGACCACACCGGGGTTCAGACACCTGCTGCCACTGCTGCCCACAGCCATGCTGCATTTATCATATACAGCGAGATGCTTCATCAGCAGGTTTCTCTGTCATTCCTATACGGAGGGTATAGGCAGAGTTTTACATCTTGTTTCTGCCGTCCTGCTGTTTGTTGTTGCGCACCTCTGCTCAATGATGAATCACTCCCTGTGGCTGCTGAACAGTAATGGGAACAGATGTTTGTAGAAAACAGCTCCAGCCACCTTAATGACATGTTTGGAATGCAGTAGGGAAAACAAGCTCTGGCAGCTGACACAGCAGGTTGCTTGAGGGTGACAACTTGTCTTTCAGTGGCTTTGTCACAGGGTACATGACATTTAGCTCAGACCTGCCCGAAGGGTTTAAAAATCACCGCTAAATAACCAAATTAAATAACTGGTTGTCTAAAGTGTAATACTTAGGGCGAGGACAGGTGTATAACAAAACACGGTATAAACAGCTTGAATCACTTGACAGATGTAGAGGACAGTGGGAGGTGTGTCATGACGTGACGACTAATTAAATTAAACTGAATACTATACATGGTCAAATGACAACATTTATGTACACTTAACTAGATTTAGGAATCTAGGAAAGTATGCATAATTTAAGTATTTTTAGGCACCATTATATTTATTGAGAAATGAAGATATTCATTTTATATCAAATACATTTTCTTTTATTAAGGTAAATACATTTTTCATTTCTATATATATATATTTTTTTGCCATTGTAAAACTTTTTATACAAAATCTGGACAGTTTTGTGTAGTTATTTTAGCACATCAATTAAAATGAAAAATTATATACAATTTTTATGAGTTTCCTGCTATTAGATAAATATCAGGAAACTGAAATACTGTAGTCCGCTAGTTTTACCTTATTCGTCCTTGCCTTGAAGACAATTTAAGTAAAAGTTGGCATAGCTACTTCACCCTCCTCTTCTCTCTCTCTCTCTCACACACACACACACACACACACACATAGAATACCTGATAAGAGTAATGTGATTTGTAGATAATCCATTTCTTCAAGTCAGTTCTGTCCCCCACGGAGAGAGAGCGAACGGTGGCTTTGGACGCAGAAGCAGAGGGCATGTCAAACTCCACCTCAACCTGGCACTCAAACTTAGGAGGCACCTCCCAATCTGAGCCCAGCTCCAAATGGCAGTAGAATGTATGAGGATGTCCCAGTGCTACAAAAAATACCGTCCACAACCATATTAGTGTAATGTATGCAATATTAAGGCAAATGATTAATTCATGCAAATTACTAGAGGACCATTTAGATGAATAAACCACTGAACCCGAGCAGCTCAGTTATGTATAATTTAACATTAGCAAAGAACTAGGCCTCGATTCTGCTGAAATGAACTTCAGATGAATGATGCCAAAAAGCATTGGTTTGTGTTCGTCTTAATTGTAAAACTTTGAATATTCAAATAAAATGCTAATTTTAACTTAAACCTAAACATGATGTAAATATCACAAGTCAACTACTAAAAGAAAAAAGAAAAAAATTTTTCATTCTCCTTCTGTGTACTACAGAAGAAGTCATCATACGGGTAAGTAAATGATTAACTAAATTATTATTATTATTATATATTTTTATGCATACGTTTCTTTGAAATATGATTATAGAGAAACACAAATTTTACAGAGAAAGAAACATTGTTTGGGAAAAAAGCTGAATTGCAAAGCTCAGGGATGTCAGACAGTGAGCCTGTGAATTAACAGATGATAACAGCATGAGTTTTGTCTGTCCAATCAGACTCATGCAGGAGGAGGGGATCCCTGCTGATATTCTACTGAAAAGCCTAAAGCACCGGCTATTGACAGAAAAAAATACCAGCACTGGTCACAATGCAAATGCTATGACAACAGAAAATTTACAAACAGGATAAAAGATTTCTGCACCACTGCACTTGTTTTAGGAGTCAATACAGCATTAAGAGGCATGACTTCTACCACAGCATTGTGATTTAGAGGTTGTGAGGATTTATTCAGCAGCACCCAAATATAAAAATCTTTAACCATTTTCTATACTGATATTATTACTTTGATTATAGTAAAAAAAAAAAAAAACAAGAGTAAAATTCATAAATATTGGCATTATTTTAAATCTATTACACAGGGCACTAGCAAAATCATTATAGTGTAAGAAAAAGTTGCAATTGTTTGTTAATTTTTACTGAGTAGAGCTATTTGACATCCATGTGATGAAACTGCTAGATAAATAAAACAGCTCTTAAACAACTATTTGCACAGACTATTGCATAAGAGAAACCGAGTAGAACAAGATCAATTTGAACTGAATGTGACACAGAACAGCATACATTGTCTACGTATGTGATCATCACACAGATGAAATAAACTGTTGAATAAACTCATTTTTTTTTGTTTTCTTTTCACACAAAAAGCATTGATTTCGGTTGAAACACTGATGTCACATGGATTATTATAATGCTCTCCTCGCTATGTTTCTGAGCCTTGATCGTGTAAGGACACTTGCTGCTTATAGGAGGGTCAGAGAGCTCTTAGAAATTCAGCAAATTTGTTTTCTGACGGGTTTGGAACAACATGAATGTAAGCAATTAATGACAGAATTGTAATTTTTGGGTGAACTATCTCTTTAAGTTAACTAGCCACGTCTAAGTTCCCACCTGAGTTCTTGTCTGGCAGGCGACTGATCCTCCACACCACAGACCTGAAGGCCTGTTCGTATTTTGCTGTGCCAAGCGTGACCCTCATGGCCGGTTCAGTCCCTGACATGCTGGTCGAACCAAAACTGGCTCCTTTATTAAAGCGAGCCTTCAAGGACTTCTCTCCCGTCACACTCTCCCGCTTAAAGTTCTTTGCCCAAATTTCCGGTATGGGGTAACGGATAGCAACATTCTCACATGGTGTTAATGCTAAAGGATCTCGATTGGATGAAAACCCCGTTGACATCACCAGCCAGGATTGCACCTCCACTTCTGCACCCTTGACACAAGCGACTGTTCTCACAGTGAAGGGAAGGGTTTTTTCGGCAAATGCTGTACGGAAACGCAGCAGTTCAAAGCGACGACCAACCGGTGGGCTAAACGTAATGGCTCGGGACTCTGCAAACTCTAATTGGTCTGCACACTCATGCAGTCTACAATCCCGCAGCTGGATCCACCGTGACGTTGTGTTGGGAATTATGTCATGCCGAGAAACCACCTCTTTGCCTTTGACTTGGACGTCATTGAGGCCGATACTGCAAGGTGGAGATCCGTTTAAAAAGGCTAGCATGTTCACTTGGGTCAAAACTAGCTGCTCTAAGATACGACTGTCCCCTTTGGAGACAATCCCGTAGAAGTTATCCTTCACCTCCACGTGGATCTCCTCCTCAGAGTAAGTCGTTGGCCAGTTAAGACCTTCTTGATCCACTGAGAGGCCCACAAGCCTCTCCTGCAGAGCATGTTGAAAGCTCAAGAAGTCGTCGTAGTTTGTTGTGCCAAGCTTCACTGCTTGCTCTCTCACAGGCATATGAACCACTGTAACCTTAGGCTGGATCTTCCTCTTCTCTTTGTAAACCACATGGTCTACACTTATAGTATGAACACGGCCATTCTCATCATAGTTCTGGAGCTTGGGTTCAGATATTTCATGCTGTGAGTTCAGCTGGATCTCTTTGAAGGGCTTTTCCAGGCCTTTCTCATAGAAAAGTTGCAGCTGGCCGCTGTTCGTCAACCTGACAAATATTGGTCCCCAGTGACGTGAGGACATGATGTTCTTCTTCTCAGGGATGCGCAGGAGCATGGGCCAGCCATCCCGAGGAGTCATATGGTCTGGTTCATAGGTGGAATCATCAGAGTCAACTTCCTCCACTGAACCATCTGGTAGAGTAGGACTACCGTCACGGTCAGGATCAGAAATGTGAATATTCCTGAGCTGATCCAGACCATCAATAGGAAAGCCTGATGGGATACTATCTTTTCTAACTACAGAGTCTTTCTTAGATGAAAAAAGCATAATGGATTCCCTTTTGATATCAGCATGTTGATACTCAAAGAACGGTGAGCTGAAGGTGGACAAATCCGGTACCTCCTGACACAAGCCAGTGCCTTGGGATGTTTTCAGGTCTGTTTTGTCAAAATAGGCACTGAAAGGGTTAATAGGAGAAGGTTGCAGGCTTGAGAGTTCATCATCCAGGAAAGGGTTCTTCTTGTTGTAAGGGACGCTGTTGTTCGATTTTGTGTTATTAAACTCAAAGACAGAATTGGTGGCGTCAGGGGGCAAGTCCAGAATGTGCCTCTCTGTCATCTGGCCACAAAAGGAAGAGGAAATCAGGTTGCTGTTGGCATCCTGCAGAGGAGAATTGTTGAGGTTATCTAGATTTATATTTGACTGTCTCCCTGGAGGTTGGAAAGCTGAGTCCACATCATCATCAAAGGTAACCCAGCTGGCAAAGCGGTTGGAGGTGACATAAGATTGCCCATAAGTGTGTTGGTTGTTTGCTGTCCAGTTGAATGAATCCATGTTCATTCCTTCATCCTCTTGGCACACAGAAGAATCTATAAATATAAAAAAAAAAATACAGAGCCGTTTTTAACACTTTCAGGTGAAATTTGAGCAGGAGAAAAAGGCATATGTCATGTATGAGAGGCAGACATAATCGTATAAACAAGAAAATGGATGACCTCCTTGGACTTTCCAATGTCCTTTGAGCCTAATTCTGAAACCTAATGAGAGTCACAATGGTTGGATTATTTTGGTACAAATCAAGAAATGACTGAAAGACATTTCCACTAACAGGAAAGAGGCAGATTCCAATCAACAACAATTCATAAGAATGCCTTTGTATACATTCACTCTCTTTCCACATGCTATGCATTGATTTTAATATAGATATATTAATTTTTTATAAGAAGAGGTGTGGTAGACTAAACAATAATGTTTTCAGTTGATAAGTTGAATAATCAATTTCTTTTTAGTCACGCCAAGGTCACAGAAGACATCTTGATGACCATATTACAAGAGCTTGAATTAATTTGTGCAATACCCCTTTTTAACAGCTAACAAATTGACTATTTACCACATTTAGATTACAGACCCTGACCCAGTTAGTATGTTTACGTGCACTTTAAAAAAATGATGTCCCACTAAACGAGTAAAACAGCTTTTTCGAAACTGGGGCGTTCAGTGCTTCTGAATGAGCCTGCAAAAAAGAATAAGTAAGAGTGATAACAAAAAAAAACAACAACATTCATTAATGAATCCTTCTGCTCTCTCGAACCAAGCTGAAACTCTTGTCTGTTCTAGTTCGCCCATGCCAAATTAGAGAGACAGTCTTTACCTGTTGCTAGGCACCAGCATTCCCCACCTCAGACCTACTTTCTCTGCCAATGCAACAAAGCACTGAATGGTCTGTCTCACATGCTGAAAACTGGCATAACTGCACTATATACATATGCACATTCAGACTTTAATACACTCACAATAACAATTTTTAGAAACTAAAATCCAGCAAACAACTAATAAAGCTATTGGCCTTGTTTATACTTGAATTTGTTCAGGTCTACTTCTTTCCAGTCTTAAAACATTGCCTATTAAATGTGAGAGGGTGCTGGCACTATGGTTTGTGGCTTTGTTAATCTACTCAAATTAGTTCAACAGGGTACAACACACTAAAAATCAACTGACACCATTACTATAGGAGAAAATAATAAAAGACTACAATAAAAGACATGTGCACACACAGAAGCCACAAATATAAAGAGACTCTGATTTCAAGGCTCGTATCTTATCAGCCCTGGAGGGAGAAGGTTAAAAGATTATCCCAGCTCAGAAAAAAATGCAATGTCCCAAACATGAATGCTTATGAACAGCGTCTGCACACCTACAAAGCAAGTTTGTTCATGTTCTTACATCAAATCAGCCAGAGGGTTAAACGCTAATTGCAACCATTAGAACAAATGTTCAAGGTTCAATTAAGTTGAATTCACAAACATACTAATTAAATTATATTTTGGACTTATCTCTATTTTTTAATTCAACAAAGACAGTTTAATTGCAGAACATTAGCAAAACAGTTATTAATCAGCATTTAATTGAATAACTAAACATCCTTAAAGCAAAAAGGAGTTACTTATATGTTTTTTTTTTTTTTTTTTTTTTTAACATAATGCCATTTTTTACCAGCATACGTTTTTTAAAGTTAAGTGAAGTTCATGCTTATAACAAAAACATTTGACACAACTTTGCTTCTTAAGTAAATTTATATTAAATCAAGGATTACCTGCACAAATATATATTAAGAAAACATTTTTTGCAATCTAGAGAGTCTGTTCTACCGAGTAAATCATGAAAGCAAAATCTTGTTGCTAAGCATCAACTTACTGGTATTTCGTCAAACTTCCAGCTCCATGTAAAACTCAGCATGGATAGAGCGCTGATCCTGAGGCTATATAAGCAGTGCCAAGTGAGACTCCAACAAACGCTCTCAAAACCGCTTCTTTTTAAAAACAGACTATTCAGTTTTAAAACACAGAACTGAAAGATGAATATATGCTTAATCAGCATTAAAAGATCAACGTTATATATTTCTTAAGAGGAAGGAAGAGCGACTAAATGAAAGCTCTGCAACATCCACAAGCATTTATAAGCCAAAAATCTGTCACAAAGCAACAGTGCAAAGAAAAGACTCACCAGTACATCAGATTCAAGAGTCCAGGTGCTAAAGAGAGGAAACAGATGGGACACCAATTGTGAGGCTCCACTACTGCACTGTGCACTGAAAACCAGGTCACATGACCTCCTCTGTCCGTGAAGTGCCCGCACAGACATGTAGATGCCTGTTGGTCTGCCAGCCAGCCTGCCTCCTTCACAGGAGGAGTTTTTTGACAGGTAGCTGTCTTTAAAGAAACCACACCTCAACACCCGCACAGAAAGGCATTCTTTGAAATGTGATTGGTGGAAAAGGAGGTCAGAGAGTCACCTGCACTTTGTGTGCTCTCTCATGTTTGACTTTAACATTTAGAGAAGTGATTCCGTCCTTTAAATATCCCAAATGTTTGCCATATAAAAGAGAAGACAAGGAAATGTGATACAGAAACTGACTCATCAATAACATGATGGTGTGCAGCAAACAACTATTTTTACAGCTACAAAATGTGCAAGTCAACTGCCATCTGACAGCAAACCTAAGAACTGAGACAAATGGTTGACAGGTTGTGTTTGCACTGTAGTCTTGATCTGCTTTGAGATCTCTCAATCCTTTCCTACAGCACTAAGCTACTGACCTTTATTTTGCTGGTTTCAGGTCAGTCCTTCTAAACCAGAGCATTAACTCAGGAGTTAGGCTTACTGTGTACTCATTCGTTTTCATTAATGTTCTCATCCAATAGACTGGCACTCCTACTGCAATATTACCTATAAATGATCATTTTTCACATTACCCTAAACCTTAAAGTCCACCAAATGATGCATATTAATTATCTGTATTATGATTTTTCATTCACAAAACTTTGAATGTATACTTAAAGGGGTCATATGATGCGATTTCAAGTTTTCTTTTCTCTTACAAGATGTTTCCTAAAGTTTCAAAGACAAAAGTCTCAAAAGAATATCTCTTTGGTTTACATCCCTCTAAAGCGGCTTGTTTAAACACGCCCCCACCTTTCTATGTCACTATGTGGGTTTATTTTCATAAAATGGTTACGCAAAGAGGAAAGGTGGAACTACTCTTCTCGCTGTAGTGTTGTTGCTGGCGCCATGTTCTGGAGACAGTGATTCACTGTGCTCCAAAAGAGGACGCAATTAGAAATCAGTGGTTAACACTGTTCCAGCACAGTTCAACTCAGATGTGTTACACGCATTTTATAGAGAACTGATTCCTGAACCTGGAGAGTAGCAATTCTAACCATGCAAGGACAGTCTGGCGCTTCTGATTCGAAAGTATGTTTTATCATTTGTAGAATCTGCCGCTTACAATTCCAACGTGAGTTTAGAGCAGTGTAGAGTAGTACTATTGAATTTGTTATTTCTCCAGTCACATTTGCAGACATGGTGTTATTTTTACATGGCGCTGCAACAAATGCCTTGTTTGTAATGTGCTGTGTTTGTAACATGTTGGCTGTAAGACATCTATATGTAAAAGCAGACTATTTATTTTTAAAAAATGCTGTTTCCATGGTGTGTCCCGTTTGTGGAAGTGTCATCTCTGACAGGCAGAGCTTTCCCAAAATGTGAAGCGGAGTGATAGCTGCAGGTGTGAGTCACTGGAGGCGGGTGTTTTCACAAGGACATTTGCAGGGGTCAAAGGTTACAGACGGTGAGGAAGCGTGTAAGGTTCCCAGCGGGACGTGCTCTTAAACAAGCTGTTGCACTACTCTATAACCTCTGCTGATCTGAGATTACAGTAACTTCTGCTGTTCTCTGCAGAGATTTGCTAACTGATGACAATGCCCTTCTGTGTGGGCGCCTTTGGATATGATAAAACCACATTCACACACGCTTTCTCTTCCTCTCCCGACTGCACAAAAAGCACGCACACACCCATTGCATCTCTATGGACAACAGCACTCTTCTGCATCACCGGAAAAGGAATGAGAAGGAAATGAAAATGCGCATTGTATATCAAATGCGCTGCACGTCCTGATAAAAAAAAAACATCATTAGCCATCTGTGTCTGTAAATTAGCCTGACACAAAGCTTTTGTAAAGACCTGGCTTGCGCCATACAGCTGCATAAACACTCGTAACCAATAGTCCCGGCTTACAATGACACATTCATAACTATGATGTTTCATTCATGGCTATAAGCTGTAAATCACATAAAAGACAAGATTTGACAAACAGTGCTTAAAGCGGACACAAGTCAATGTGTGCAGTTAGACGCAGGCCATGTGCAATGTGTACAAACAGTGAATGCAACTCAAAAACATTTCAGCAGAGAAGAACTACGTACACAAATAATTAGCAATTACACACAAATTTACAGTCAGTTCAGCTGTAAATAAACAATCATGGAACAACAACCAAGGGTCACATTCTAAAAGGAAAACAAACAGAACGACACCCTGCTGCCAGGTTTTAGCAGAGTACATATCAACACAGCGAGAGCTGGAGCAAAGGCCAGTGGGTAGGGCAAAAGTGGGTAGGGTAAGCAGATTTTCAAACAATTTGACGTCTAACGGTATAATCGCACAGACAGGCCATAGGGGAAATGTTAAAAAAGCCACAAAAAAAAAACAAACGCTTCTACAGAAGTGTATTGCTATTGCTCATACATACTCCTCAATATTAAACACATACCTTGTGTACTACAAGCATACAAGAGTAATGTCTCCAGATTTGATGAAGGCAAGGGCGCTATTACTTTTTAATTTCATCTAACTTTTTTTTTTCAACTAGAGTGAAAAAAAGCCATAGCCATATTAGAAGTAGCCAAATAGTAATACCCAGTATCCCTGCAACCACACAGCAATGACCTAGCATCTAGCATCATAGCAATAATGTAAACGTTTTTTACAAAAAAAATTATAATTTATTCATTCCCTTATGCTGCTATTTAAATGTGTGCTCAGCAAGACAGTACTGATTCCATAAAAAAATAATTAATATTGCACACTATTATTCCAACTTCAATAACTATTCCCTATTATAGCATATTTTTTCTTTTATAATAATACAATTTTCCTCCAGCCTTCTGTGTTACATGATCCTTCAGAAATCATTCTAATATGCTGATCTGATGCTTATTTTTAATTTTTATTTTCAATGCTGTTGAAAGTAGCGGTTGTGCTGCTTACTATTTATATTTTCTTTTCTTAATTAATAAATAAATAAAAACATTCTTTAACATTCAGGAATACAATTATCTTTTTTCTTATAGACTCAAAACTCCAGCGTAACTCGGGATAATTACACACTTGACTATTTACAGTACTGTTTGCTTTAACTAACACTCAATATGCGCTTCTATTCACTCCTGCCTCAAGTGAAAATTCTGTTGCAGTGACTCCATCTTCCCACAGCCTGAGAAATGAAGCATGCTGCATTTTAATAAATAAAACCGTCTTAAGCACCTCACCCTCGCCTGTCTCCATAGAAACCCTGGTCTGAGTGAGCTATTGCTGGAGGGCTGAGGCGAGAGGCCCGAGATGGATCGCGCAGGAACGCTAACCGCTCTGCCACAAATTACCTGCAAGAGAGAGAGCGTCCTGCCTCAAATCAGCACAACGTTCCTTCAGAGCCACCATCACTCACATGAGAGGAGCGTCTGAGGAGCAGCTGTCACAGACCGTGTGAATTTATTTGTCCCGATTCCTCCATCATTTACTCCTAAACCTGCCGTCTTTTCATTTTGCCTGCATTCCTGGATGCGACCCCGGAGGCTTTGCTGAGCAACGGAAGGGATTTATTGATGGATAATTCAGTGTGTAAAGCATTTCCTGTGCGATTCTCACTTCCTTCTGTCTTCTCACGAGGGGACAGACTTTAATTACTGTTTGAGGCACTGGGTGGATATAAAACCGCCACTTACAGATGTTCGACTGATGAGAGTTACCCATTTATTAACTTAGTATAGGACTCTGTGTGTGTGGTACTTACTAGGAGAGTGAGCACAGGAGGGTGTTTGACTGTGTGGCTCTTCGGTGTTAAGTGAGGGCAGGTCACAAGACGACGCCCCCATGCTCAAAGAGCTCTGCTCCTCTGATTGGGTGGTCCAGCTGCTCTCTGATGGGGGAATGGCACTCCAGAAACTGGCTGAAGAGCAAATGCTGTGCCTGGTACCTGAAATAAAACAAATGTCATTAGAGTAGTACTGTCAAATGATGAATCTCCATTAATCACATCCATTATATTTCTATTCATATATTTTACATTATATATAAATATATTTAATATATAAACATAATATATTATTCTTAATTATATGTGTGTATATAGATGTATTTCCCGCATGCAGGTCTATGCATACATATACACATGCACACTAGTGGTCCCGCTTTTATGAAATTATTTGGACCACCCCAGCCCGTCCCGCACCACTGTATCTATTTTTACAACCCGCCCTGCCCCGCACCCGCAAACATTAAATAGACATACTATAGGCATTGTAATTCAAACAAAAACAGCCTTTATTTACGCCTGAAAGTGCTTAGAAACATCGCCCTGTAAACT